>JAHLJT010003608.1:0-42420 GCA_031308135.1 Acheta domesticus | reverse complement strand
CATGAGCTTCCTTAATACTTACCCGTCAAATTATTCTCGCTTAAGTAATATGTGATACAGAAAGAGGCACTTTCTGCTGCCGAAAGGAATGAATCCCGAAATAACTCTTATTGCAAAATATGCTACGTGGAACATCGAAGTTGCGACAAACGGCCCCGACTACTCATTTCTCTAAGTTGAATAAACATTCTAGCTGTCGTTTTCCTTTTCTACATGAAAGATGAGAGCATGTCTGACCCAAATCTTGGAGTTACTTCGTTAAAATCACTTCATTAGGCAGTTGACGGCTACACGGAAAACGTTTTATTTCTTCAAGTGTTTCGCTTGCAATGTAGTTAGCAAATATGTATATAAATGAGTGACGGACATTTCTTCGATTAATAGTGTATCGATGCCGATGCGAATTTCCTGTAATACCTGTTCTATAGAACGACATAATTCAGTTCTCTTTGGAAGGAATGATTGACTGCAGTACTGAATTATTTACTTTCTTAGCGTTTTCATTTCAAAGAAGGACGAGTTCTCAAGGTACTACATTGTACAGAATTTAAGGAAGTAGATACTCCTGGAAGAAAGTTTACTTCAGGAAAATTGTAGTAACTTTCAATATTTTTCTTTGATATTTTTCATAATGTACACAGCGAAAATAGGTACACAGAAAAAATCTTTTTTTATACAAAAGAATCAATTTTTAACCCCTAAGATGTGCAGATGCTTATTCAGCCACGACCACTCTGCAGGGCCGGGTCTCGAACTGCGCAATCAGTTGGTTTCAGACCAAACTGACACGCGGCTAATAGGTGAATCACTTGGCGGTGGTGGCAGGTTTTACAGCCTGTTGCCATATGATATAAACCACGATGTGTCGCGACCTAGCAACTGACAAATGCAAGGACCACCGACCAGAATACGGGCTGCGAATGGCAGCGTCCGGTACCCCTCAGTGAACCTCGGTCGAACTTTTGCGGAGCGAGAATGAGTTCTTTTGAAGTATTTGTACATCACGCAATGCAACATCACAGTCTTTCTCAGTTTTTTACCGTTCACGGCAGTAATAAACTAGTTTTCTATTCTTTATTCATTGGCGCATGCACATAGGCGACGCCATTTTATCTCTGTTAATATGACCTGTGGTATGTTAATTGGGCACGTGCCTCCTACAAAGATTCTTCAATGCACTGATCGGCCTGCATCTCTACAAAATGATTGCCAGAAGCATCAATTCGAATTCCGCGCCCAGAGATAATCAATAACCTCGGTATTTTCATGAACGAATATTTCATTTCCAAACCGCATTTTAGTTTATCATGATATTAGAATAATATTCACGTATGTGGAATCCAATCTTAAGTCCAAGGCAATAGTTCATATGAATATGAATGTTTGAATTTTATTCGGCGTCTTCCTCCAACTACAAATTTGCAGATAGAGATTTTTCCTTCAAATATTTTTTTTTCTTCTTTGTAGTGAGTTCTTTCTTTAAGGTCGTGTGTACTTTTTTGAAAATATTAGTAGTTTTCGCGCAATATTGCGTACAACATATGCATTATTTTAAAAAGTGGCAATTGCTGATCGCGCCGTTAGCACGCGAAGTTACTTCAATGCGTTTTACTGGGTTTAAATACGATCATAGACAAAATAAATGCTTTGGTGCTCTGTGAATACGATTTGGAACTACTCGAAGTCGAGCACCGATTCCGTTGAACTATTTAATTTTGATTGCAAGGTGCATTGTGTTGCATCCTCGCAATATTTGTCGGGACAAGGTTCCGTGAGCTATCAGAACCTGCCGCACTCAATGAAAGACTTATTATCGACGAGTGCACGTCAAAGAATTTTGTGCGCGACGAGTGCACGTCAGATAAAATTTATAAATGTTAAAAATTTGCAACTGGCAAAGCATTTGGGAACAGTTAAGGAATTGCATGAAAAAGATTTTTTATGGACTTAAATGAAAAAAGGAAGGAGAAAAGAGTACCTAAAGAGGCAACATTTGGGAACACTGATTGTCCTAGCTCCATTAGATTAATTTTACAATTTTTGCAGTTTTTCAAAACAAATCAACATGTATCACCATCTGCAACAATTCCAATCACTGGAATGACTTACACGTTAAGAGAAACTAATTGATCAGACTGCCTCGTTTTCTGCAAGGTTTTTCGTTTCATCATTTTTCATTCAAGTAAATCATCTTGGACAATAAATTCATTTAGGAGGATTCAATCTTCAAATAAATCATTCAATCTTCTTAGTTTCCTAGTTGTCAGTAATTGGAAATAGGTAGTTACACAGTCATTAAATTATGGCTACAAGTAATAAATTTCAAATCTTCCCACTTTATCAATTTTTGTATAACATCAGTGCTAATCACTAGTTTTTTGCACTGTTACTTTTTTTAACAGGTCATGAGGACCAGAAGTTAAGTGTTCCCTGGAGATCAGTGGATAAAACTTTTTCAAAAATTTTTGCTGAACTTTGCCATCAAATATCATTGTACAACTTCCATTTTAGACTGCACAGTTAATTGAAAATTTGAACATCATCAATTAATCAATAAAGCCTATACCCTTTACCCACCAAGTGTGCATTTCAACTTTTGACCAGTTCTGATTCAATAATTCAATTCAAGTTTATTATCCTCCAAATAGATGAAGATATTGAAGGACCTATTAATATATCCTGCAGAATATGGAACTTTAGAGTTGACAGTTGGGCGGCATCTCTGTCTTTTCCCAGTAATGGTATGCAAACTAATTGGCAATGGAATGTAATCATCACTGTACATGAATTGTCATTCAATTTCTTGGATTCCGAAACATAACTGCTTTATAGAAAATGGTTATTAAGTTTACTGATAATGGTATCTTATTGGACAAGGTACCTGTATATATGAAGAGTGCTTTTGGCAACACTGCATTATATACTCACTAGCTGCCAATACCAAAGAAAGATCTCCCTAAGTATTGAATACAGAGGGAAAATAATTCTTTTTCTGATGAAAAATTTTTGTAATTCACAGAAAAAACAACGCTTCCTTCAAAAATTCAAAAAGCAGAAGTTTTAACAAAGCACAGGCAATTTTTGCTAAGCTGCTGGAGAGGAATGCATTAAAATTTTACCATCTCTTGAGCATATACTGTGACGTCGTCATGAGATGAGGAAGAACACAGACATGGAGTTTGCTGTACATATTTATTTACAATAGTTTATTACAGTATGTACACTCCTAAGGAACGCTGCTCTCCACAGCACACCAACTCCTGAGACAAGCTGCCTCTGTATCTTCCAAGAGAACCCCAGCTCGCTACACTAGTGCCGCCCCTGGTATCTTGTCCTGTGGAAAAGCCACGCCTCGCAAGACGCTGCTCGCAATCACCTCCGCACATCGCTACGGTCAACCTCGACTGCCATGGAAGCTTATTCCACCCGCCTCCCTTGCGAGGCATCATGTGACCGACCTCCCATGCATAAAGCGTACATTTCCTCTCGAGATTTAGGCCAGCTGCAGATGGAGCCTGCCGTCCATCTGCAGACGATTTCTGTTGTCACACATCACTTGTGCGAACTAACAGCTGCCTTCTCAGACACACCCCCAGCTGAGAGACCCTCGAAAGACCCTGGGGGTCCAGCCGCCCCTGCACGGCACGAGAGGACCAACCCCTCCCCCTTGCACGACTTGTGCGGTCGGTCGAGCCCAGTGCTATGATGCTACAATACTTAAAAGTTTTACATTGTACACTTACAATACATACTTGTGCAAATGCATATTGTATTTTACTCCCTTATTAGTTTCACTAAAATTAGGCATTTTGAAAATAATAAAGGTACAAGGATCTCAGGTGATGATTTACAGAAACTCAATATTATTAATCATTACAATTTTAATAAATTCTTTTAATAACACAATCATCTACTGATTAAAAGAACTTTACAAAAACAAAAAAGATAAATGCACATGGATTCTGAATGCAGAACATGTACAATAATGAAATGCACTAAATCAAGCCTTTACTAAACATCAGTAATACAATTAATACTTCTAATGTATGGACTGAAATTTACAATAGTACTTATGACAACTTTAACTAATGAACTAGATAACAACCACATGTTCAATTGGTTGTACATGCACAGCATATGAGCATGAAAGGTAGATGCATATAATGAATGAATAAATGTAAAATAGGAAAATGAAGTACAGTGTATTACAGTCAAGTATTAAGGCTACACAGCCATTTATGAGATTTATGTATATGAACTAAACCTATAAGAATGACAAACATGTACACAAATACTTTAATGTTTCTTACCCTGAGAATTATGCTTTGATGGATAAATACATTTTTCCTTTAATTGTCTGTTTAGCTGGGTTGATCCTCTTCAGGATATGAGTCATTATGTTGACCAATTGTTCAGAAGACAATCCTGTTTTCTTTGTTTTGAATTTCTGAAGGAGTTCAGTAGTTGTCATAGGTTTACGCATGAGATACCTTCTGACAGCATCTTCTGTAATTCCAGATTCTCTGCAAATATTAATTCAGTTATCAACCAGTTTATTGAAAGACCAAAAAGATTTCAATAAATTCCAAAGATGCATATTATTTGCTTACCCAGAGCCAGGAATGGGTGATACTACAGCAGTTGCAAAATTATCCAGACGACTCTTCTTCGTTGCAGTAGGATCGGGAGCTGCAGCTTTGCGCTTCAGGCTGTCAACAGCAGCCGCAGCAGGCGAGAGAGCTTTTTCCTTTGTGGGGGTCGCAGAACGTGAACTTGCAGCACTAAAAACAATCAAAAGGCTCATGTCTGACTTTTTGATTGACACTGAAGACACCCATTTATGTATTCATTGCTCCAACAATTAGCTATTCTCCTTGAACTCAAAAAATATGGTTCTCAGAAACTTTTAGATTTCCAAGAACAGTAGAATGCAATGTAACCGACAGGCCATTAATGCTCATAAAATGAGAGGTTTAAGAAGGAACTTCTTAAGAGATAGTTACATAAGGCAGCGTGAAAAAAAACGCAAATTTTCAGCAGAAAAACTTCTTAGAGGGCCCTGATAATAAAAAAATTGATAAATTCAGTTGCTAAATTTAGGGGGAGAAAATCCCCCAACACATGGTGTTGCCAGAATCCCTGTTTTGTTGGTTCTTGATACTGAAAAATCGACTGAAATCAAAACATCTGTCCATCTGTCAGTGAACAACGCTAGTGGATAAGACATTCAGCCGACTTTCTTGAAAGCTGATATTCTCTGATCACTGTAGCTGATGTCATAGCCCCTTGATTTTAAAAATGATATTTTAATTTTGGGGGGCACTTTACATGAAGCCTATGGGACATTTTCAAAATTTAAAAAAAAATGGGACCATTGTTTTTAATTAAATATTGTTGTTGGATATTGTAAAGAAATTTTAAGAGAATGGTGTAGGTCTCATGTTGGTTCAAAACCCTGACTTTTCAAAAATTGAAAAAATTCAAAATTTTTTCAGTCTTCCTACAACTACAATTATGAAGATGAAATTTTTTTCTTCTTCGGATCTTCAACTAAGAAGATGTTGAATTTTACAAAAATATGAATATTTTTTGAGTAATTTGGCATTACACATACACACTACTCTTTATTTCCTGCGCTTCATGAATGTAATTTTAGAGATGTTTTGAAGCAGTTGGATGCTACTACGTAAGTTAGAATTCGTATACTATTTCATATAGCTTGTTCGTTTGTTCTTGGAGCTTCTGTTATAAGTTTTAAAATAAATCTTTTAGAAATATTTAAAACCTACTTTAAACTGTGTCCTTTAATTGAGTTAAATGTGAAAAGGAATAGATGATTTTGCTTTGCTTAGTAAGATGTGGGAATGAAATGTAAGGCATGTAAAAACTGAGTAATTTTGATGAATATAAAAATATTATAGTTTTCTATCCATTTTCATTTTCTTGCTAGTGGTATCAACAATGCTAATTGGCAAAATGGATATACCACATGAATGAGCAGTCATTGTTGTTTGTAACCCACTGTTGTAACACCACACTGATAACAGAAGATGTTAATGACTGCTGCCTTTCTTTCACGTTAATATAAACTAATAATTTTATTTATGGCAAAAATATACATCATGCATCATTGGTACGTTTATGTAGAAAATGAATACAATGAATTCAATGGCAGAAAGCTGTTTTCATTTAAGCATTTGAATTTTAAAAAGTTAAAATATGTATTTTTATGCTTCATTTGTTTAAGAATTTTTCAAATGGTAGCTGAAGTATAAAACAAAAATTGCTGTATTATAATATTACATAGCCATTAACAATATTATGAGAAAGTACAAGCTGTTTTAGCACTATTTGTTCTTTAAGGTATGACTATTTCTCACTAATATTAATATTTTTGAAATCCGAATAAAGAGTAGCAACCCCCAACTTCAAGATTAACCATAAAGCCTTCCACAAAGAGTACATGATGCAAAAACATATACCTGTTAGTTTCTTTTCCTCCTTTGCTCACATTTTTCTTTTTCTGTTCATTGTCTGAATCACTTGAATCTGAACTATCATTAGATGAAGAATCTGTATACAAAACCATACATGTGAGCACATATATAAAAAGAAACACTCAACATAATAAAGAACACACACATACTTTAACAGACAATTTAATTATGACAACAAAATTTAGTTTGATGGTTTGGAAGATTAATACACACAATTCTATTTTTCTGACACTTAGAAAATAAATGTGACATTTAAAACATATTTCTAGAATAGGTACCTTGATTTTGACCATCCTTTTTCTTCTTCTCATCTTTATTTTTTTTCTTGCTCTTTTTGTCCTTCTCCTCTTTAGTAAGTGTAGGCATGTCTCCTTTGGTTTTATCTTCTGATTCTTCCTCTTTCTCCCCTTCTTCTTTTTGCTTTAAAATTGTTATTGTTTATAAATGCAAATGTATAAAAATATACATACATGCAAATTTAAAATTCATTTACAATAGTGAACTAACTAATAATAATGAATACCAAAATCTTTCATTTGTTATGAAGTTGTTATAAGACATTTATTTATACTAGCCTAAGGATGTCTTATAACACAATTTTTGTAATGCTAAATTTACACTTCTATATTATAAACATAAACCATTTTATTACTTATTTATCGTATGGATATATCTCAAAAAATACATGAACATGTCTATAAACATACAAAAAGAACACAACAGAACAGTCGTAAATGTAAATTTAGGTTATTAATAGGTTATTGCGCTCTTGGTTGCAGTCAGAAAATCTGTTGGCTCGCCAGCATAGGATCTTAATGGACACTCTTCCACAATATGCCTAACTGTTTGTCTATCAGCACTGCAGTCATACTGTGAGGATTGTTTTTTCCCAATTGTAAAGGGAATCTCTTGCATATCCCATGATTTGTCCATATTCTGTGCAAAGAGCACCACGTTTTTCGTGGTAGTTCAAAACCCAGTGACTTCTCTGTTATGCATGGTATGTTTAGGCTTTCAGCTGATGCGTTTTTCTCCCATCTCTCTCTCCAGACCTCAGTGATGCTGAAATTTTCACCATGAAATGAACTAGCTTCCCTGAGGGGGGAGGGGGGTCTAGATCAAAGTCTGTTTATGTGTAGATGTCTTGTAACAGAGTTAACTGGAAGTTCTGGGATATGTAGTATTTTTCCATACTCCCTTAGAAACACCAATTGCCTACGGAGGGTTTGGAGGTTGTATATGACTTAGGACATTAACTGGGGTAGATTTGATAGTGTCCAATATGAGACGCATGGTGTTATTAAGTTGGCAATTAACTAACCATTAACCGTAAAAAAAAAAGAGAGAGAGAGAGAGCATGTTCTTTTAATGTTTTTAAAGTAAATGTTTTCCACCTCTGAATATTGGTGAAGAATGAGAGAAGAAAGAAAAGCAAGAGTATAGAAAAACAGAAACAATAAAGGAGTAAGGAAATATTTTAACGAGCGGGTAGTGAAAAAGTTGGTATTGCAATCAATTTTATTTTTAAAAAGATGTTTGACCATTTAAAAATAAATATAAACTCTAAAAACAATTATCCCAAGTAGATAAAATTTTGAATTGTTAACTTCCATTTAATTTCATAATATGTAAACATTTGAACATTTTTGCTTTATTAGTTAACTAACCAATGTTATTGTGAGTCAAAATTGACCTTTTATTTTGATATATTTCTAACAAATCAGACATAGAACAAGGGTTAGAGAAATTTCCTTCCTACTCTTTCCAGCTGTGACTCGCACACTTATAAACTTAATGTAATGAACCTCTGAATTGCACATCTGAGCACCACCAGCAAAGTACAAAATCATAGAAAAAAGTCTTACTTCTTCCTCCTCCTCTTCTTCTCCTGAAGACAATAATTTACGCAAAGCATCTTCTTCCTCAACTCCCTTTAGTTCTTTAGTGACTTTGGTTTCATGATCAGAGGCACTGAAGCAATTTAAAACAACAGGTATTTAATTTCAAAAGACTGAATTTCACAGAATATCAAATTTATTTGATCAAATTTTAAATCAGTGGTGAAACCTGTAAAATATGCCTTAATACCTCACCTCTCTGAAGAGTCTGAGATATAATCAACCTCCCGGCCTTCCTCATCCCCATCGTCACTTTCTTCGAACGCCTCATCGTCAGGATCATGTTTCTTCTTCTTCTTAGGAGGTGCCTTCTCTAAAAGAAAATATTTAAAATTTTAAAAGTGCAGTAAAATATTTTAAAACCTATATATCATCAACTTCTTTGAAACTGACAAAGCGTGTATTTTACAGTTGAGTAATTATTCTTAATATGATACTAATTATTTGTTGTTGTAATTTGTTGCAGTCAAGTAAGTCACAGAACTTGCAGTGCAAAAAGCTATAATTTTTCTTCATAAAGTTTACCTAATTAGGCAGAATATAAAATATATATAAATAATATGCTCCCAAACTTTTCAATACTATTTAAAAAAATTTACAGATATTTCATTTGTATTTCAAATGAGAACTAATACTTGCTTCCGCGAAAAGTCATAAGATATAAAAGAACAAAAATTAGCACTCATGTCAATTTTAATAACTGAAAAATAAAAACAGATCATATGTTCAAAACATCTACAAATAGTGCAATCAATCAGCTTCAGCATGTATAATAATGTTCTCAATATAAACTAAAACCAGTGGTGCTATACCACTGGGTACTACTTTCTTGTATTATGGTTACATAATATTCTTATATTGCATCTTAAGATTTCAGTCTTAATTCACAATGCCCAAATTATATTAATGAAACACCTCTCTTACTCTTTTCAAGAATATGAGAAAAAATTGTGGAAATTGTGAAGAAGAGTTAATGGTGGGAAATTACTTTTGATTATATTATAACATCCAGAACATTAATTGTCTACGTTTTATTAACCTTCAATAAAAAAAATCATTCAGCTTCTTAGCCATAGTACTTCAAAATACACTATACTTCGATTTATTCATAGAGCCCACTGACATTTGATCAGCTGTTACAGTGTCATCCAATTCGGAGCTTAAACATCACTACTGTAGTGACGCTTAAGCTCCGACGTTTAAGCCGATTGGATGACACCACAGCTGATTTATTCAGCATGACCATCACAGCTGATTTACATCAATGGACTCTTTGTTCAATCAAGTGTAAGTCTACTGTTTCCCAGAATACAAAGACTCTTCTTATTGATACCATTTCATGATCCAATGAACCACTACAACCTTTTTTGAAAACTGTGCAAACAAAATGAACACATTACTGTATCTAGAGAGAAAGTAAAACCACTAGTAACTACCAAGTAAACATGGTTGTGAAAGAAAGGAAAATACCATAGAAATAATGGTGCTCACATTTGTAACTGCTATAACAAGATAATCATTTCATAAAGAAACTGAAGAAGAACAAGAGTATTTCTAGGACTTGATAGGAACAAACAAGCATACAAGATCATTAGCTATTCTATCCTTTGCATTTACACCATCAGGCAGAAGAAAAGTGTAAAAGTGGGGACAATTTTACATTGTGGACATAAGGGAACTGAAGGGACCAGTAAAAATCAGTTAAATGGCAGTCTGGGAACATATAAGTGAGGATTCCTTGTACCACCAAATTACAAGAAAACTTATTTTGAAACAAGTGTAGTAATAGTTATTTATGTATCAAGGGCGTTAAGTAGATGTTTTTGCCCCGAGGGCGACTTCCAAACCCGAGGGCCTCTGGCCCGAGGGGTTGGAAGTCGCCTGAGGGGCAAAAACATCTAGTAACGCCCGTGGTGCATACAAAACTTTATGGTTTACTAGTTCGTTGCTGAATAAAACAAGAATTCAAAACATTTTATAATATTTCTTGCGTCTAAAGTGAAAAGACGCATTGTAACAGTCATTTGTCAATATGACGTCAGATAAACAAAACAGAGTGTATATCTAATTTCTATTGCATTATCATTATTGGACTGATTTGTTCGTACAAAACGAAAGAATATTGTGAAGTTCCTGTGGAAATTCTCGCAAAAGCTAACAAAACTATGGACAGTGGTTTCCATTAAAATCTTGAGAAATATATAAAACTCTTTATGGTGTATTTGAGATTTACCAGCGTGAATAACAGTGTAAATTGCGCTGATGAAACAGTACTTTTAGGTTATTAGCGCCTATTGTCAAACGTTATTTAAAATATGTCAAAACACCAAAAAATAACATTTCGACGATGTTAGCCGATGTGCCTTATATATCTTATTACTATTATGAGTACCGCCACTAAAGAAGAATATAATTATGTCACTAAAAAAGATGGTACGTAACAGTGAAATGCGAGTGAATGATGGCAATTATAAGTTCACGGAAACATTTCAAAATTTCAATTTTCATATCAAATAAGAAAAATAAGGTTTATAACAATTTATTTTATTTATTTAAGCATTATGCCATTTATTTATTGTATTTGCTTGCATCTTAACTTTACAAAATCGAATTCATAACTAAGTTCTGTGTGTTGTGTTGGTATAAGAGCGGGCCATAAAGTATTCAAAAGGCCCTAGGGCATAAAGAAGCGAAAAGGCCCGCAAGGGTATTAAGTATACCGTTACGTGTTTTGTTTCAGGTCTGTAAACACACAGCAATGAACTAGTAAAACATAAATAATTTAAAGACCTAATATTGGGAAATAGATTGGATTAAGAAAGAAAATTCTAGTTTCTGTATTGAAGGTGAAGGACATGGCTGAAAAATATTTAAATTCACATACGAATTATTATATGACCCCTATCAGTTGAAACTGTCTGTTCATTAAAATAAATAAATCTATACTAATATATAAAGACAAAAGCGTGTTGGCTTACAGCACAATAATCTCTGAATCTACTAAATGGATGAAACTTTTGTGCTAGCTTCTTTTAAAGGTCTGGGGTACTATAGGCTATGATTTATAACCATACACATTAATATATTTACAGAACAATTACTTTTCTGGACATTTTTCACCTGGCTTTACATCACAGATTCAATAGTGGATCAATGTCAATAGTTTAGCTGTGCACCACGTGATGATGATGTCTGAGAACATCTACTGATTTCATCAATGTCCAGAATTATTACAAAATTCATTGGGGTTTGAATAATGCTATGTAAAGTCCATGAGTGAACATTGGTGATTTGTTAGTTCTGAACATTGGTAGAACATTTGAACAAAAGCCTTACTAAAAGTAGTAAAGAACATCAATGTACATGCATTGTCCTTAGTCCGTGTTAAATACAAATAGGCAATAACATAGAAAACATGTGACAATAATAGACAGTACAAAATATACAGTAATGTACAATGTACAATATGTAGATATTGTATATTTTCTAAAAAACCTCTTCTTTTACAGAAATTTGTGAACATTGAATTGTTTGAGACAATGCCGAAACGAAAGTCACAGTTACCAAAACACAATGCAGGTGCTAAGAGATAGGCAGCCTATTAAAATTCTGAATAGGCTACTCTGATGCAAGAGCGACTTGCTGAAGAACACACACCATTGAAAATAATACTGCAAAGGAAGCAAATGTGAATAATACTCTAGGAAGTAGGGCAGCTTTTCACTATATCTTTCAATTTCACTATTTACACAGCTCTCATGTTCAAAATGGTAAAATGGATTTTTGTATAGTTTGGTCAACCCTGTTGAATTTTTTTCTTCAATGGAGAGGACTAATGCAATGACATACAATTAAGCAATGGTCCTTTACATATTAAGACTAATGCTATTGTTTCGCATATCAGTTGCTCCCAGTGAATGAATTAGTCTATTTTTTCTGTGCAAAATTGGTAAAAATTAATTTATCTAAAAATATTTGTCTAATCTAATAAAAAACTCTGGGAGTCCTTGATTTCTATTATTCTCATTTCAAGATCCATAGTATCTAGCAATTCAAATCAAATAATGAATTTAATATTGTTTCGTTACATGGTTCAGTACATTGTCAATTCATTGTGTACATACATTTTATACATGTACAGGTTGGTGGATCAGTATTGCTCTTATGTTACAATGGTATGATGAATTAATTTACCTGAACAAATAAGTTTTATACTACATGTTACTAGCACATAGGTCTTAAAATATATTTCCCAGGGTTGCGCCATGGAAAGCGAGCAAGCTAACCAACAACACACCAAGGGCAGGATATAAAACTCCACAAAAAGAATATACGTAAGTCTACAAGCATTTTGCAATTATTTTATATTAATAGTTTAGATTTGTTTATTGTTTGTAGTTATAAAGAGGAATGTTTGGAAGCTAAACTCACAATAAGAAAAATGTTAACTTTCTTTAGTGGGAAAGTGAGCTAGGTAGACCGGAAATTTCCAAGAAGGGGGCAAGAAAAGACAGGGTGGACTTGGCAGGGCAAGGATACAATGGGACAAAAGTACGCCCCACTGCAGGAATGGAATGGGGACACAAATGGAATTCCTCATATGGAAATCCTCTTCCTGGCTAAAAATTTACTGTAATAAATGCCCGGGCAATGCATCCAACAAAAAAAAAAAATTCAAAATGTGTACATAAAATTCTTTACAGATCTAATACAGAGAAACAGATTGCATCAAGGAAGAAAACAGCTTCAGTACTGAAGATGAAGGACAGATTCTAATATATTTTGAACTATTATAATTTTCAATTTTCAAGATTTCATTGAAAATAGAATCTTTCCTATATTATTAAGGAAACATTGCTTTATAAACAAAAATTTTAAGATAAAATTGGCTCTGTTTTTGGGGAAAAAAAAAAATCTTGCTTACTTAATTTTTATGCCACAATTTCATACAAAATTACATGAAAACTACAATTTTCAAAACATTGTACATGACATCATTTGACATTAGCATCATTTCATTTTGTAAAATAATTTTAATTTTTATATTGAGAATTATAATCTTTTACATGTCGTTTCTTTGATTTTTTTTATAAAACTTTAATTCGTATTCAAAATTTTACCTACTCTGCCCGTAGATAACATTTCAGCACTAATAACACCATTTTCATTCATGTTTTTGTGTTAAATATTAATTTCACATTAATGTTAAATGTTTCGATCACATTAATGAAAATAATATTGTATTTTCATAATAAACATAAAATGAGCTGGTCCGGATAGCCGAGCATCGCAGTAGTGCTGTGGCGATCTTGGACGAAAGAATCACGGGTTCGAGTCCCACCTTAGGCATGGGTGCATTTGTGTATATCCGTATGTATCATCCTTTCACCTCTCATTATTATCCTCATCTTCCATACCCCAGGACTAACAACCCTGGGATAAAAATCAGATCCAGTTAAAATGCTGATCCCTTGAAAAATTACATCTACCTGCCACCGAGATAAAGTTAATGAGCTCTGGAAAGTGCAAGATGCATGCATGCGTGGTCCAAGTAGGTCTATTCATGAGCAAAAACAACAACAACAACAACAACAACTATACAAGTATCTGATTTACATAAAACTACTTTTGTCAGCACGAAAACAATTCCACTAGCACCCAGCCTGGAATCAAGATTGCATCCCTGTCGAAAACCAGCCAAGCAAAATGCCGGTGAAAACAAAGTAGACAGATATCCATAAACAACAATAAATGAAGTTTTTGAAGCAAAAATTGTTTCACTTTGAACACTATTGTTACTTTTTTAAAATATCTCACCACCTTAATCTCAAAAATTGCTTTAATTTGCATAAATAAGAACTCACTCTTTTTCTTTGGCTTTTCTTCTTCTTTTTCTTTGTTATTTTCTTCATCTGATTCGGAGCTCTCAGATGATTCAATCCAGTCCTCCATTTCAGAAATTTTCAAATCTACAAAATTAGAAATAGTCATGAGAATCTGTTTTAGTTTAGCAAAATGACAAATTCCTTTTAGTTGGAGATTAATGTATTGCATTTTCAAATAAAAAGAGCATAAACAAAATTTACTAATAAGATCATACACATGCCTGTACATAAATAATATGGAGAGGATAAATAAACCAGTTCTTTGACTTATATTAGGCCAAACAAAAAACAAAACACGATTTGATATGTCATGGAGATACAATTTCAAAAATCAAATAGAGAATTATATTTAAATGGAAAACATCATTTTGACATAAATCTGAGACTTGAACTTACCACCTTTCCTCGCCTTTGACTTTCCTTTCACTTTATGTTCTTCGCCATCGTCAAGATCTTCCTCCTTTTCACCACGCAATCTCTTCCTCATCATTAGAGAGAAATAGTTAACTTGCATGTTGCGTCTAATCCAGAAAGTTATATTACAGTACACAATGAATCAAGTCATATTGCACAGAAATATCAGATTACAATTCATATGACAATCAACAATGTTGATTATTCTTATGGAGTTTGTAGACAGTCATCTTGTGAAAGGCAATACGAGGATCTGAGGACACATGGTGGAAAGTGGAAAGGGTAGAAAAATGTCATTATGTCTTGAATTAATACAGTAATATTCATTACTTTTAACGCAGGAAAAATACAAAAAAAAATTGGCACTGTATCCTCATACCTGCCGAATTCTTGTTCCGCTTCTTCAGCAGAGAGAGCTTTGTAACGTTGTGTTGGCTGGAAGTTGTACCATTCTTGCAGTGGAAAAGCTTCTATAGCTCCATCAGGGGCATGTGTGAAAACATAGTAAGCTGCATTTTCTGCTACACCACCTTCCCGAGTACCTCGAAATCTGATGACAGATAAAAATTCTTAACACTTCAACTCAAAAGTACCCCCTAGTTCCACAAATGCTGAATTTCTACTAATAAACACAAGATCACTTTGAAGCATGCCATTAAATATTAACTATAATATTGCTATATTAAATATGACTGAGAATATTGTTTATAATATTCATTTTATTTTTGGCATTCACTCTTCAATGGTTGTTTTCATCATTGTACAACAAATCCTACCATATATTTTACCACATCCATTGCAAATTCAATGTGGTGTGGTAGACTGATTTTCCAATATGTAAATATTCTAGCCAGTAAACAATGATATGGCTATGATAAGGAAGTATTTTATCCATTGACATAAAAAAATATTGCTTTATATCTCAAATTAAAAAGAATCACGTTTCTGACCAGTGAATACAAAAGAGATCATTTTTGTCATGATCAATCATTTTAGAAAAAATCAATCATGAAAAAAACATTCAACATAAAGAGACATCAAAATCTTTGAAATAAAATTAAGTCTGACACAACTTACTTTTTACCAGTTTTTCCCCCAACTTTCAAAATCCACGGTTGATCTTCCGGTCGGTATTTCTTGCTGATGATACCATACTTCTTTCGACGTGCTTCCTCTCTAGCTTCCCTTCCAAATTCACTTCCTGCTCCATATCTGGAAGCATTTGAAAATGACCAAAGTCATTGACACAACTTTTGAGGAATTTATGACCTAGCAGACTGCAATCAATTAATAAATCTTTATTAAAAATAAAGGTATCCCCTGTGCAATTGCTCACAGGCCAATGTGAAGGAACACACCACAGCGTGAAGGAATACACAAATCACAACCCTACTTCCCTTAACAACATATAAACCAAAATACTTATCCCATTATTAATACTATTATTATTATTATTATTATTATTATTATTATTATTATTATTATTATTATTGACATGTGCACCTGCATATATCATATCTGACTAGTCATCCACAATTAAAATTGTATGAGTGACTCAATACATGTTGTTATTATTATTATTAGTAATAGTATTATAATTATGATTGTTATTATTAGTAGCAGTAAAATTACATAAACAAGTGAATTTTACTTTCACATTAAACATTACAATCTGGAAATGTTAAATTATTTTGCTATTAAAAATAAATATATACTGTATAATATCTTAATCTAGCTGTAACAAGTATTGTAGTAGGCTATTGACTTATTGTAGTAGGATAATTCCTAGGCTAATGACCCATCTCGATCAGGTTTTTGTCCAGTTTCCCTGGTCCTTTGAGCAAATGCTGAGATGGCCCCTTGTTTTGCTTCTGGACAGTAATGTAACTTCACTCTCTCCACCCAAAACATCACTTTGACTCGTCATACACAATTGTAATTGTATATGTGACTTAATAAATTATTATTATTATTATTATTTATTTATTTATTTATTTATTTCTTCACTTGACAGGCAATCGCCCAAATTATACAATATTACAATTATACAATTATACAATAAATATAAATTAAAATTTCTTATCATCTAAAATCAGTACAAAACTTTTCTCTCGCTGTGTTTGAAAATTGCTTAACATTTTTATCGGTTATATCTATGTTTGTAGTGTTCGCTAAACGGCACATTCTCCATAAGGGTTGATGAAAATATAAATTTGTTTTTGCATGTGGTATAAAAATGTTTTGACCTTTGTGTTTCTGAGTCCACGTTGTGGAATTTTCCATGATATTTTTGATAATAGTTGTATACTATCAATTTTGTCATTTATAAGATTAAACAAGAAAGTTATATCATTTAACTGTCTATGAGATTCTAGTGAGCTCAAGTTCATAAAAGATGCAATTTGGGTATAATCATGATTCACATATGGAGATGGGAGATATAGTTTCCAGGCAGCAAAATTCAAAAATTTGTGTTGAATTTTTTCAATTTTACTAATTTTGTTTTGGTAATAAGGTGACCAAACCGGTGACGCATATAATAAAATTGGTCTTACTAAAGATAAATATAATAATCTAAACGTATTTTTATCAGAAAAATCCGAGGCCATTCTCATAATAAATCGTAATGTCTTTAGTGCCTTGTTTGATATACAATCTATGTGTGCATCAAATTTTAAATTTTTATCAAAAATTATGCCCAGATCTTTAATGTTTGTGACTGGTTCAATAGTTTCTCCATTTATTGTGTATGAAAAATTATGGAATGATTTTGTTTTTCGGTATGACATTAGTTTGCATTTCTGTATATTAAATGATAATCTATTAGTCTTGCACCAGAGTGATAATGAGTCTAAACTATGCTGGAGCATTTTACAATCATCTAGACATTCAATTTCATTATATATTTTAAGATCATCTGCAAATAATAAAAACGAGCATGATGGTAAATAATTTTTCACATCATTTATATAGATCAGAAATAAAAGTGGACCTAAGTGGGAACCTTGTGGAACGCCGGATGTAGCTAAAATTTCATGCGATAAAAATGATTTAAATTTAACGAATTGCTTTCTGGCCGTAAGATAGCTCTCAATCCAAAGCAGCAATACATCATGAATACCCATATTGAATAGTTTTTTAATTAAGATTTTATGATCCACCGTATCGAACGCCTTTGCAAAATCAGTGTATATCACATCGACTTGTGACCTTTTTTCTAATTTTTCAGAAATGAAATTATGTAATGTTAGTAAATTTGTGGTTGTAGATTTATTTCTCCGAAAACCGTGTTGCTCATCAATCAAATATAGTTTTACATTACTGTATATCTTATCTGTGATCAATGATTCAAACAATTATTATTATTATTATTATTATTATTATTAATGTGACCCATAGGGCAGGTGAAGGTAGGGGTCCACCTTTTTGTCACCATTGGCACAAGGTGAAGGTTTAATAAATATTTACTTTCATTTCATGAAAACATTCATGCCAAAAGAGATATTTGAATCCATGACCTTCTGATGGATATGTTTAAGACAATCACACTAAATATTTTAGTCACTTCACAGTTTTTATTTTTTTATAGTGAATATCATTATTAATAGTTAAGATTTAGATCTAAAAGATTCTCCGACATGAATCTTTCATGTAATTCATTGGTACGTGAACTTCTAAACATTCATTCTCAACTTCTGTCCAAAATATTTCTCTCATATACTTTAAATCGTATACTGAAAGCCAATTAATCTGTAACAAGCCAATCTGCATATCAAACCATGAAAGAACAAAGTGTGTAACTCTTGCTTACTTAATTCAACTACTTCTTGGCTTGAGAGGAAAATATAATAAGTGCAAAACACAGAAAGTTAAATGAATGACATACAATTCATGAATCTGAATGAATTTTCCCAAGAGAATCACATACATTCATCATTTCAATTTTATTCAAAATACTTTACCTCAAAAACTGTAGCAAAGAATGAGGATTATTTTGGTGAGAAATGAAATCGTATCTTTACTCACTTTGGAAGTTCCTCTTCATCACCCTTAAACTCTTTAAGATTATTTTCACGTTCCATTTTCACTTGAGACCATTTTGTAAATTCAACATTAACAGATGAATTAAATCGCATGACTTTGTAGCTTTTCTTGTTGTTTCTGAAAGTTTAAAAAACAGTCCTTTTTTAATAGCCATGCATTAATATTTGCAATTACTTATTGTTAGGGCTTACTTTGGAACACGAATGGAGTATTCTTGAACGGTGGTCCCGGGAGGTAGATTGCTCGTGGCCTGTATGAATGATAAGGGTAAATAAAATGTAACAAAGCGTACATGTAATTTTTTTTCACACACATAATTTGCTCCATTGATTAAAATACACAATACGATGTATAATTCATTTCACCGGTTCTTACCATCTTTATTAATATAAGGTTTGAACTAGCTCTTTAGGTTGTCAGCGTAAATCTACACATCCGTTAAAGAAGTATACATTTATAAAATCACTTGTACAATGAGCATTTATTTGCGATCTTTCAAAACACCGAAACATTGACAGCTCCTATTATTAGATGACTGCCGCCCATTGCTCACGATTGCCAACATTGTATTGTCTGTATAGTAAAATCATCCATCAGGCCCAAGAGTTATGATACTAACTTAAATTTTAGCAAGCATTTGAAAAAGGCACCACACACGGAAAAAATGTAGATGCTTACCATGTGATAGTCGGTTTTAATTAAAAAGAATGGTTTCATTTAGTTTCTCTATATTGTTGGAACGGAGAAGACTGGAAGGCATCATCATAGTCAGCGCTGTACACTGAATGCAGTTGATATCACTGGAACGTTAAATGAAGGAGGTGGTAAATCTCGTGAGAAGTAATGGCGCTAATTTAAAAATTAATAATAATTACATTATCAAGGCTTACGTGCAATTTCAATTAGCTATGGGAAGTTAGATGTTTCACGAAATCTTTTTACTTTCTAAAGTACACAATATAGAGAAAATATTGTAATGCTTCAGGAATAAGGTTTTCGACAGAAAAAAAATCTTATTGCCGGGCCCTGGTAATGAAAAAGTAAATAAAGCTGTTCTTACGTACAGTAAATTACTTCCTCTAACATGTTGAGTAATTAGAATCCATTTTTTGTGGGTCCTTGATACAGAAAAATTGATTGACGGCAAAACGTCTGAGCCGTCTATGGTCAAAGCTAGCACCAAAAGATCAGCCGATTTTCTCCCAAATTGATATTCCTCTACCAATTTCAAGGTACTCGAAGCCCTCTGAGTTTCAAACGGATATTTTGATTATTGGTATGATTTTACACGAAGTCTCACAAACATTTTAAAAATTTTCTCAAAAACGGTTCCATTTTTTTAAATTTAACTTTGACATCGGATAAAGTAAAAGGTGCTTAAGAGAATGATGTAAATCTTATTTTCATCGGAATCCCCAATTTTTCAAATATTGCTGAAGTTCAAATATTTCCGGCGTCTTCCTACAACTACTGTATTAAAGACAGATTTTTTCTTAATGAAAACTTTAAAGACTAAGATTCTTTAAGGACAAACTTGAAATAAGTTCATGTACAATTTTCGAAAATATGTGGTTTTTGCGAAATTGTAACATTTTGTGAAATTTAGGCAATTTTTAAAAACGTTTCAACATTTTTTTCTCAAAAATGGCTTCAATTTTTTTTTTTTTTTTCTCCTTGTATAGGATTACCAGGCGCCCGTATTTAGCAGGACAAGTCCGTGTATTTAGCGATTGTCCTGGCGTCCGTACTTATTTTCCAAAATCAGCAAATTTTCCGTATTTTCGTGTTAGAAAAATCGATTGTCGTTTCAAGCACTGTGAACTATTTTCCCCCTAAAATTACATTTACTTACTTTCTTTACTGTAATCTCCTTTACTTAATGTAAGTTAATTGACCGTGTGCCAGTTGGATCATGGTTCTTAGCATGCTGAAGATCGATAGTTTCTATTCGAGCATGAAATCATGCTCGATCGCAAATTTTAATTACAGTAATCCCTCGACATCCGCGAATTCGCTATTCGCGAGTTCCGTACATTCGCGATTAGAGAAATGCTACCGGTTTTAATATTCCCGACTTCAACATTCGCGAGTGCGCCTTTTGGTCGAACTACCTTTTTTCATCATCATCTTCTTCTTCTTCTTCTTCTTCTTCTTCTTCTTCTTCTTCTTCTTCTTCTTCTTCTTCCTCTTCTTCTTCTTCTTCTTCTTCTTCTTCTTCTTCTTCTTCTTCTTCTTCTTCTTCTTCTTCTTCTTCTTCTTCTTCTTCTTCTTCTTCTTCTTCTTCTTCTTCTTCTTCTTCTTCTTCTTCTTCTTCTTCTTCTTCTTCTTCTTCTTCTTCTTCTTCTTCTTCTTCTTCTTCTTCTTCTTCTTCTTCTTCTTCTTCTTCTTCTTCTTCTTCTTCTTCTTCTTCTTCTTCTTCTTCTTCTTCTTCTTCTTCTTCTTCTTCTTCTTCTTCTTCTTCTTCTTCTTCTTCTTCTTCTTCTTCTTCTTCTTCTTCTTCTTCTTCTTCTTTTCTTTCCCTCGGGAAATCATCAGTGAAGAAAACCTCTACGACGGTAATGGTGAAGTAACGGAAGCGAAACTTCGTCCTGGAGCAACTTCAATGTAAAAACTGTTAACGGTGTTCAAAATCAACAAGCTCTGGTAGAACTGGGATCCGAACATGGAAATAACTTCGCAATTTAAGAGAGAATAGAAGCAGCAACTCTTCCGTATTTGGATATTAGAACAACGAGGAGTGTGATGAAACAAAAAATTACTAAATCCAATAACTCTCAACTTTGAAATAAGTTTCAAACACTATTTTATTTCTTCACTTGGGGTGTTAATTATGAATATTCTGTGTGTACTAGCGCTTACTCAGTTCTAGTATAATTGATTGTCAAATACTTTTTCTTTCTTTTATAAACAATTTTTCCATATCCAGGAACCTAACCCCCCTTTCTTCATTAAAAGATAGACTCAACATTCGCAGATTTAACATTCGCGATGTTTTTTGGGAACCTAACTCTCGCGAATATTGAGGGATTACTGTAATGTTTTTCAAAATCTCAAAGCTTCGACTCGAGCCAGATGGACAGGGGTTTCTTCAATTTGGAAAAATTCTTATACGTGGTTTAGGCGCTAGTAGTGTTTAAAAGACGGACGGACGTTTTGAAAAGAACAACTTTTGCGATTTCAGAGGACACCAAAACGTGTATTTCCGTTGAAATCTCTAAATCAATTTTCCGCATTACATAACTTTCCGTATAAAAAATATACTTCGCTTATTACTACGTATATACGTATGTATACAGGAAAGTAAAAATTATGGATTGCAGATTGTTATTTTCATTAAAGATACCCAAAATGTGTACAATGCTTGCTTGCAATATCCGATGAAATGGTTGCAACCACTTGAGGAATTAGACTCGTTCATGTGGATGACCCTCACGTCCGAACTAAATTGGAAAGGCATTCAGAAAGTTGAAAAGACTATTAGGTATGTTATTAGTAAAGGTGCTGTTATTGATGTTAAAATGTTCGATCAATTTATACGATTTCAGAAATGAGATCAATTTATAGAATAAATACAGAAACAGGACACTGAATTCATGAACAATATTCACAAAGTGGGTAGATTCTGAATAGGGTTGCGAATGTAACATGTTGCTCCAAATTCTCGAAACTGGCAGAAGTGTATTTTGCTGTACCTGCCCACAATTCATATGTAGAAAGAATTTTCTCTTTAGTTAGTTCGCAATAGAATAAAAAGAGAAAACCTGTGAAGGTTACCTGAACCAATTTATTCCTGTGAAGCTTGGGCAATCCTAAAAAGTATTGAAACCATTTCTGCAAATAAAGTAAATCCAAACATACTTATCTTCTCTGATTCCCTGTCCTCATTGAGAGCCATAAATAATAGATATACAAAGAATATCTATATACAAAAAATACAAAAACTACTGTATGATCACCATGAGGCAGGAAATCAAATAGTTCTTACCTGGATTCCTTCCCACAAAGGCATTATAGGTAATGAAAAAGCAGATGAAGCCGCAAAAAGAGCAACAAAATTACCAAATATTGACAATAATGCTTATGGTTCATATGAAGATATTAAAAAGCTTTTTAAATCTCAAATAGTTAAATACTGGGACACACAATGGAAGAACATAACATCTAAACTGCATCTCGTTAGGAGATCAATAAATGAATCTCCATTTCCACATAAGTTGGTTAACAGGAATAATCAGGTTACTATCACCAGACTCAGAATAGGTCATTTCAAAGCCAGTCATGGACATCTTATTAAAAAATCCGATCCAGAACAATGTCCTAAGTGTGGAGCTAGAATTTCTTCCCACATCTGCTACTTGAATGCCCAGAAACCAACACTCAAAGAGCAGCAATGAAAATCAATGGCAATTTATTAGACCTTCTTAATACCATAGAGAAGTGTGATCAAATTATCAAATATTTAAAAGTAACGGAATTTGACAAACTAATATAGAACCGCATAGTGAAATGAATGGGATACCAAGTAAGGGGCTTATTTACTAAATTGTGGATATGAATATATATATGTGTATGTGTTGAATGTGAATGTATATGTATGTATATGTTTATTATATGTATGTATCTGTATATATGTATATGTAAGTCTATGTATATGTACTTTGACATATTGTAAATAACATTTGCTATTCTGTGTACTGAATATAAATACCTCTATGTATAATTCTGTCCAACGGGCAAATTGATAGATGAAATGACCACTTAAACCCACAGAAGTACAAATTAGAGCATTGTACTGGGAATTAATAGTAACTTAGGGATCTATTTAAAAACATGAAAGTTATGTAATCTAAATTTAAATTTTTCCTTTAAATTTTATTGTACTTTCCAGTAACATAAACTGAATTAATAAGCTAATATGGATTCTGAAATTGAGTATTAATTTCCTAGGGATACAATGGATCTTTACATTGATTCAAACAGTTAACAACTGGTTCATATGAGGTTGCATTATTGTGTCAAGTATGTAATGTATTGCATGTATTGCTTCTATGTAATTTATGTATCTAAATATCTGACTAGTGTACTTGTGTATTACTGTGGTCGCTTATGACCCGAGCAGTTTAAAAGCGACCTAAAATAAATAAATTAAAAAAAAAAAAAAAAAGAGAAAACGGTTTACTCTGAATTTCGAAAATTGCGAAAATTTGAATTTTATTCGGCGTCTTCCCCCAACTACAAAATTGTAGATAGAGATTTTTCCTTCTAATAAAATGTAATCATCATAGTGATTCTTTCTTTAAAGTCATGTACATTTTTTAAAAAAAATTAGTAGTTTTCGCACAATATTGCGTGCAATATGTGCATTTAAAAAAATACAAAAACAAGATTTTTTCAAAAACGGCTCCAATTTTTTTCTTCAAACTTTTCGTAGGATAGTGATAAATGTACTCTATTAGATGACATAAATGCCATATAGCTCTATTCTTTTGTTTTTTCAAAAATTGCAAAAATGTAAACTTTTTCACATGTTTCTTACGTCAATAATATTTACATTAGCGGCGATTTGTTGGCATTATTATATTAATAAGTACATGTGCTCTAAATATTTTTTTGTAAAGTTTCTCGAGAACTCAACCGTTTCCTGTGAAAACTAGCTCAAAATTCCGCATTTTCAGAAACGCTCGAACGCCATTTTCTCACAAATGGCACCAATTTTTTTTCAAATTTTTGAAACGGATAGTGCTAATTGCGTTCTTTAATATGACAAAGTTTATTTTGAGGAAATGTAATTTTTTTAAGATCTCTCACATCTTTAATATGCATATTACTAGCAATTTGTAAACATTATTATATTTGTGAGTGTAAGTGCTTCAAATTACTTCAAATGAAGTTTTTTGAAAACTAAAAAATTTTCTGTGAAAAAGAGCTTCAAATTACGCATTTTTAGGAGAGCTTAAACGCCATTTTCTTTAAAACGGCTACAAATTTTTAAAAGAAAATTGGCATTAGGACGAGGTTTAAGTGTTCTTTAATATTCTAAAATTAATCTTTGCGTTTTGTCATTAGGAAAACGAAAATTGAGAAAATGTCAAAAAATGTACTTTGGGCAACGATAGATGGGAGCTGGTTTTTTCAATGAAATGTATTTATCAAAACTACGTGTTCAAATAAGGTCATGCTTAATTTTTGAAAATACGAGTAGTTTTTCTATAATTTCGTAACAATCATAATAGCCCGCAGCAAATGTACGGCGCTTCGGACAGCCGGATGCGTCGTAAATTAGAATTTGCAATTTTGTGTATTATTTCTTTGTTCGTTTATTACATTAGACCTTTTGATATACATTTTCACATTAATCTTTTAGAAATTATTTATTTTGAAATATTTGAAATAAAAATGACTAGCTCTCAGAGAATGTCGACAATACAAGGAATGGAACAATGGAATTCCGTTTCGCTGTCGCGAATTTCTGTGAATTACGTGTCATTGTTGTGACTAGACATTGCTGTATGATATCAGGCCTCTTTTTCGAATACAAGTTCACAATCCTTTTGTATCATATTTGTATGCAGTTGTAGAATTCACATAGTTTTGACAACACTGCTATCGCGCCACCATGAAAGTTCTTGAGTCTATCCAACGCATAATCACCAAAGCATTTCATGCGAATACACCTTAAAAATAATTTGGCGTGTATATTTTCTTAATGATGTCCAGGAAAGTTTCCATTTCCGTGCCTCTTGTTTGTTTGTTTTTTCCTCAATGTATACCATGGTGTAAGATACATTTCTTACACCGTGATTCAGCCGCACCGTTTATCACCGCAGCGTAAGAAATACGTATCTTACACCGTGTACATCACTAAAATTAACAAAGCGTGGTTTCATTTTTTATTCACTTTATTCGTGACCGTGACTCTGGTCTTCATGTTCCTAAAGCCCGCAGCGAGTGACTCGGTGGGAGATATTTCTTACATTGTGTATAGCACTCTCTGAGGGAAGTTATACTGCAATTTATTTTTCTCTGCCCCTGGCAGTTACCATCTGTTGACGGTTTTATCCAATCGGGAGCTCAAATGTCAGTGACAGTGACGTCACTACGGTGACATTTGCGCTTCTGATTAGATGAAACTGTCAACAGCTGATAACTGCCAGGGACAGAGTTGAATAAATCGCAGTGTATAGGAGTTTGTTTATAATCTCATTACGTCATGAAGCTACACGCACGTGCGACTCAAGTAGGACCTATGAACCACTTCATATCATAGATATAAAGCCTTTCTCCAAATAGTTTCTTCAGAACGTTTGATTGCACAGTGATAGCAGTAATACTGTTCTTATGTCGTCGCGCAGTAAGTTTTGAATCAATATTTACGAAATTCAAACATATTGTCATATTAGTTGCTAAAGGACTAGTATTGGACGTCATGGGCACTTACAGAGGTGGTGGTGATACCGAATATTAATACGATTATTTACTGTAATTGAGACGTACTAAATTATATTTTTATTTGGTTTCAGATTTTCGTTTGGGTTTGATCCAGTTGTTGGTTGGTCACAACAAATCTGAAAATGTTAAAAGAGCATTGAATTTAATAAAAACTGCAAAGACCAATGGATGCCAAGTTGTTGCTCTCCCTGAATGCTTTAACAGTCCCTATGGAACAAGTACTATGAGGAAGAAAACAAAATGTGAATACCCGCAGGAGTAATTCTTCCATGACATTCTTTTTCTATTTTTCCCTTTTTTAGAGTATTTCTCAGAGTATGCCGAAAATGTTCCTAATGGATCTACTTGCCAAAATTTATCCAAAGCTGCAAAAGAAAATAACATATACCTCATTGGTGGTTCGATACCTGAAATTGATGGGGGAAAATTGTATAACACGTGCACTGCTTGGGGGCCGTCTGGTGAACTTCTTGCTCAACATAGAAAGGTGGAGTAAAGTTATTATAGGTGTATGTTTTCTCGAGCCTCAGAATAGCTACCCTCACTCCTTTACTAACATTGGTTGAATTCAGAATAAATTATAACAATGAGCATTGTTGACAAAATCTTGTAACCAAAAATGTTTGTTTCCATATAAAAGAAACAATTTTGCATCAAAAAACAAGCTACAGATTTGATACAGTAGTTCTCTCATCAGAATAGCTCCCACTCTTCTGCCTTTAGAGAAATGAAGGCTCAAGAAAATATGCACATAATGTGTTCAATATCTCAGTTAATGTGTTTTTTCTTGTAGCACTACTTTGTACCTTAATATTCATTATGTAGAATTGCATTTTAGAAAATTGTGATGAATTTAAAAATGAATTTACTCATGGATGTAGCCATATTTTTAATTCAATGTTTCTGTCTTTTGTTCATTCTTTTACTACTACTTTCATGGTTGGCTCTGCTTGAAGATGAAATTGTTAGATAATTAATTTTTTCAGGTCCACTTGTTTGACATTGATATTCCAGGAAAGATTACTTTCAAAGAGTCAGAAACTTTAAGTGCTGGTAGCAACTTTACATTTTTTGACACTCCATTTTGTACTGTTGGTTTGGGAATATGCTATGACTTGCGTTTTGAAACAATGGCAAGAATATATCAAAAAAAAGGTAAATCTTCATTCTGTTTTATTAAAATTTCAATCTAAATGCAGTTGCAAGCTTGTGTTTCTTTTCACAGGCTGCCAGCTGCTGATATATCCTGGAGCATTTAATATGACAACGGGGCCTCTTCACTGGGAACTTCTTCTTCGAGCTCGTGCTACTGACAATCAACTGTTCATGGCAGGTGTTTCACCAGCACGTGTTGAAAATGCTGATTATGTGGCATGGGGACATTCCACTGTTGTAGATCCTTGGGGAAAAGTGCTTGCCAAAGCAGAATTCGATGAAGAAATCGTCTATGCTGATATTGGTATTAATATTTTCTTGTCATTAATAAGTTATGAAAATTATAAAATTTCGTTTCTTTGGGCAACTGTCAATAACAAACATTGTTATGTTTCAGATCTGAGTGCATTAGAAGAAGTAAGGAAAAGTATACCTATTTCAGTTCAAAGTCGAGATGATATTTATGAAGTAAAAATGTTGACAAAATAATTGACTCAAAATATTGTGTTTTGATTTTTTTTTAAATAAAAATACTTGAAATTTTGGGTCATTGTGGTAAATTAATGATCTGTTTACTGGAAAACCTATATCTTTCATTTATATAATATTTTAGTGATATCCATTTAATGAAACTACATGAAATAAACTAAATGAAATACTAAATGAATATATGATAATACTAAATGATAATACTAATAATACTAAATGAAAAAAATGAAGGATATATCAAAGAAAATTATGTATTGCTTTTGAAAAATATTTTATGGAAAAAAAATATATGTTTTTAAATGTGCATTCAATTCAAAACCTTTTCCCCTTATTCAAAATAATTAGTATAGTTACAAGTTTATCAACTTTTAATAGGTGAAGAGGAAATTAAATATTAATTGGCGCAAGTGGACGAAAGTTATTATGAAGCAGGCTAAGTACAGATACTTCTAGATCTGTAATTAAAATGGCATTTTTTTTTCAAGCACACCATGAAATGTTTGTCTCTGCAGAGTAGGTTGAAATGGTACTTGTCTGTGACGTCATGGGTTCGACAAATCACAGACAAGATGGCTTTGGTATACACATTGTTTATTTACATATATGTACATACATAGGTGCCGTACCCTTTATTACAGGAGACTTTGCTCCCCGTTAGCATTCGTTAACTACCAACACACTGTAACGTGAGCCTGGCGCTTGTATCTGCAAGCTTGTGGCCTCCCACGTACTGGCGTCTAGCGAAGGTCTCGCAACAAAAGTTTGAGGAACAATGCTGACCCTTTTCAGAGCCCACCGGCCTTTATACCCTAGCTGTGATCACGTTTCCACCCCCAAGTGCGACTGCCTGGTCTGCGATGCATCTCGCGCAAGTCAGACACCATCCCTCTGGACCTGCACCCTGGGGTTTTGCCTCCGCCTCTTCTTGCTTGTGATGCATTCAACATGTGTTCACTGCAAGTGTCCACAATGCTCACTGTGCACCACGCTACCGCTGTATTTCAGTAGCAGACGCTACCGCCTTGCAAGCCATGAGAAACAAACAGGAGCAATGAGCAAAAATAGCAGAGTCATCTTTTGCCTCGATTCAAAATGAAGACTTTTTCTTTATTTCCTACATTTTTGGGCTTCACTGTGCTAATATGTTCATATTAGCAGAAGTAGTAATGTTATAAATAATATGCTGGTTTGTATAATTGCATAAAAATATCATACTTGTTAATTTTAAGATCATTACGAAGCTACTAGACCAGATAAGAAATTAATGAGTAAACAAAGTTCAGAGAAAATGAGAGTCGGGATGAAAAGGATATAAAACAACACAATAGATAAGTGAATGTAATAAACAATTAAATTATAAAAAGAAGAGGAAATGTGCAAAGACAAGACTGGATGTAATTTCCATGTTGTTGATAATTTAAATTTAATTTGCAAATTGAAATTGTTGACTTTCTTCTGTTAAAAATAGTAATGGATAATAATTGTTTATAAAATAAAAATCTAGCTATTAATCTTCAATAAAATATGTTCCAGATTTTCTTCTTTTTTATTCCATTACCTTTTATTTATCTGAATTTTTAGAAGAGTTTTCAGTTTCAGTAATTTACTTATAGTCAAAATAAGATGATAGCAACTCTGGTCCTTTTTTTCAGTAGAACTTGGCAAGAGAAACAACGTAGTGACATACCAGACATTTCTGAACCAAGTGACACTTTACTAGATGAACGTAATGTTAATAGTACTGATGTTGGCTGATCTTGTTATGAACTAGTGGTGCTACAGAATGGCACAGACTTTCCCGTATTAGTTTTCTATGTCCTTGGGTCTTCGCTAGCTATTCGGAATTGCCACAAACTTTCTTGCCAGCTGTCATCTATCACCGCCAAAAGTACATTTTTTTGTCATTTTCTTAATTTTTCGGTTTCCTATTGGTAAAACGAAAATATTAATTTTAGAATATTAAAGAACACAAAAACCTAGTTATCATTGCCAATTTTTTTTTTAATTATGTGCCGTTTAAGAGAAAATGGCATTTTAGCGCTACTAAAAATGCGAAATTTGTAGCTCATTTTTACAGAAAATGTTTGTTTTCAAAATACTTTATTTGAAGCACTTACACTCACAAATGTAATAATCTTTACAAATTGCTGGTAATGTGCATATTAAAGATGTGAGAGATCTTTCAAAAAAATTACAATTATGTAATTTTTGAAAAAACAAAAAAAAAAACTCAAAATAAACTTACGCTATACTAAAGAGTGTAATTAGCACTATCCGCTACAGAAGTTTGAAGAAACAATTTGCAGCCATATATGAGAAAATGGCGTTTGAGCGTTTCTGAAAATGCGAAATTTTGAGCTACTTTTCACAGAAAACGGTTGTGTTTTCGAGAAACTTTACTTGACATTATTTAAAGCACATGTAGTCATAAATATAATAATGTGAAAAAATCGCCGCTAATGTAAATATTATCGACGTAAGAAACATGTGAAAAAGTTTACATTTTTGTAATTTTTGAAAAAAACCAACCTGTAGAGCAAAATGGCTTTTATGTCATCTGATAGAGTACATTTATCACTATTCCTACCAAAAGTTTAAAGAAAAAATTTGGAGCCGTTTTTGAGAAAATCTGGTTTTTGTATTTTTTTTAATTGCACATATTGCACGAAAACTACTAAAATTTTGAAAAACATTTATATGACCTTTATGAAAAAACTCAATATGTAGAACAAATTTTATTTGAAGAAAAAATCTCTATCTTCAATTTTGTAGTTGGAGAAAGACGCCGAAAAAAATTCAAACTTTCACAATTTTCGAAAACCGAGTTATCTGTGAAAATCGGACCTATGCCATGTCATCTGATATATAAGTGTATTTTACTATATTCATATAAGAAATTTAAAGAAAAAAAATGGAGCCGTTTTTTAGAAAATTTCTAAAATCCCCAGGGGGCTTGATATAAAGTACCCCCAAACTTTGAAGAATCTTTTTCAAAATCTCAAAGCTTCGACTAGAACCAGATCGACCGGAGAATATCCATTTTGGAAGAAATCGTACGTAGGTTTAGGCGCTAGCAGTGTTCACAGACAGACGGACGTTTTCCTTTCAATTGGGTTTTCGGTATCAAGGACCTAGAAAACAGGGTTTCTGGCTACACTACGTGTTAGGGGATTTTTTTCTTAATTTAGCCACTGGTTTTATCCACGTTTTCGTTTTCACGGCCCGGCAATGAATTTTTTCCGCCGAAAATTGGCCATTTTTTCGCGCAGCATTACATAACTTTCCCTATACTACGTATATCACTCCGTGTATATGTACGTATACGGGAAAGTAAAAATATAGATGTTTGTTATTTGTTTCTCTATCACAAGGTCAAAATATCCATGCATTTCATGAAATGTGAAACATGAGCTCAAGAAACTTGGCACAGATTGCTCTTCAATTCCAAAAGTCACAGTTTTTAACTTTAATTTTTTTCTTATCAAAAATGGTTAAAAATTTGTGTGACATATTATGGGTAGAAGTGAATTCTGTGCAAGTTTTCTTAAATTCTAGGTTCTCTACCCAAACCCATATAGAAGTTTGATCCTAATTACAAATGGAAAGAAGCATTTTTGGCAGGAACCGATAAGAAAATATTTTCTCCTGGCAGATAGTCATAATTTGAATAACTATATTTCTCACAACTTAAGAAAAAGTTCACAGATAAAGAAGCTACATTTATGTCCACAAGCAAAACAACGTGCCATCTCAGCATTTCCTTGAAGGTTTAAGGAAATTATATCTATGATCTTAATAATAGGCAAATAAACTCTTTAGTGATTGTTGCAACATCTATTAGTGAATTTTGGTAGACATAATTGCCATTTGTGTTTTCAATATTGATATCTACAAGTAATGATGTCTCAGAAGAAAATGATACATGTAAAACGCCTTCCAATAATTTTCTGCAATAATTTAATTTGTAATATTTGTCAGTCTGCCAAAATAGTGTCTACTGTTGGCCCTCGAAAGTAATAAAAATCGTGTATACAAACATTAGTATATCTCTGAGATATGCATTTATTTCTTTATGTTGTTTGAATTTGCGCTATCATTTAATTTGATTTGAATTGCCCGCGTAAATCTCGTCGCTTCAAACATTTCATTGCAGCGGTCTCTGTGAGAAGTTTACCATACTACCTTACCTTGCTGGTTCGTTTTGTTCCAATAACAAGAAGCTCCGGTCTTGTTGGAAAACTTCATTCGTTTCCCACAGTCAGCGTGGCATTCGGTATTCTTTTCTTCTTATAGATGACATTCGTCTCGTGTTTGTCATTTTATATGTAACCCGAAGAGCTTTGAATATTCGCGTAAGGGCGCTGTGAAATTACTGATCCCGCTTCGCATTGGACGTCATACGTCATTAATCCGTGAGAAAATGTTATGATACACCTACTGGAAATTGGGAGTGGCAGTGACGTTTGAAAGATCGCAAAATGCAGCGGCGAAGGACACCCAACAATTACACTTATGTCAGTTCGTGTGTGAAATATTTAATATTTCTCCTTAACTTCATATTCTGGGTAAGAGTGAATGAAACCTGATATTATTTTGCGTATAAAGGTGGGCTTTGATCGTGATGTATACAGTTTTATTCATGTTTCAGTTATTTGGTGGCTTGCTTATTGGTGTAGGTCTGTATGCTTTTGTTGACAAATGGCAAGCAACTGGTTTGGTAAAAGTCGAAACCATATATGATGTTGTTCTCAACATATCACTTGTTATGGTGATTGCTGGTGGTGTGATTTTCATCGTGAGTTTTGCTGGCTGTGTCGGTGCTTTAAGAGAAAATACGTGTCTTCTAAAGTTTGTATGTATATATGAAATTAATCATATTTGTATTGGAAGAAACCATTAAGTACATAAGCAATTGCCCTATTTTTGCATTTCTTTCAGTATTCATTGTGTCTCCTTATATTTTTCCTTTTGGAGATGGCCATTGCAATAATGGGATTTGTATTTCCTCATACTATGCAGTCTTTGCTGGAAGAATCTTTCACAGACAAAATCATACACACATACCGAGAGGATGCAGACCTACAGAATCTTATAGATTTTGCTCAACAAGAAGTAAGTGAAATAAGGATTTAAAATGTGTTTAAGTGATGAATTAGCTATCAGTACTTCTATTCCCAACATTTTCCCTCTAGTTCAAATGCTGTGGACTAAGTTCTGAAGGCTATATGGACTGGTCAAAAAATGAATATTTCAACTGCAGTTCTCCCAGTGTTGAAAAATGTGGAGTTCCTTTCTCATGCTGCATGAATGCAACAGACATTTCTGTAAGTAATTATGTCCTGTATGATAATTGTGTGGATTCTGAAGAATATTAATTTCTTTCAAGATTATGTTCTCAAAACTAACAAAGTTGATGAATGCTTTTGATTTCAACACACACTATTTGGAGTGGTGTTGGTGGTATCCTAGTACTATGGAAGATCACTTTCCTGACTGGTAAAACATTTCCCTCGTAAAATGCTGCAAGTAAAGTAATTTCATTAGCAATTTTAAATGTGTTTCATTCCAAAGTTTTCATTACTTTTTGATTATTAGGATTCAAAAATTATTTTGTTTCACATTCTGTTGGAAAAATATTTTGTTTAGCTCCTTTCCAAGAAACTTGTAATAGAGAAATTCAGCAAATCGTGTATCAAAGTTGAAAGTGCCTGTCAAGATGAAAAGGATGAGTCTTCTTTTCTCATTCTGCAAATCACATTTATTGGAAATACAGGGTAGGAGTAGTGCAGCAGACTGCTCATGTAACACTTTTCATGTGTTTCTGTTTGCAGTAATAAAGAGACATAGGAGAAAATGTAGATTGCCAAAATTTTTGTGAAAAACTAGTTTGCTCATTTTATCTTGTTAAAGAAAAAAAATTCAAGCTTTTTTATTCTGCTTGTCATATGTAGAATTCCACAATATCATACTTAACCAATGCTTTTCACTTGCAGAAGAATTATTTCTTGTTTTTCTTAGAATTGTAACACAAATTACCAAATTTTTCATTGCATGAAATGTGGAAATACTTGAAATTAAAATATATCACTATTTTTAAGGATGGAAATAATTGTACTAATTACTTTAAAATCATTACTTTCTTTCAGAGTGGATTAGTAAACATAATGTGTGGATATGGTGTCCAAGAGTTGTCGGTAAGTGAAAGTGTTTTGTACTGCGAGACAATATTTTCTCAAAAATATTGCATCAAAGGCCCTCCCATACAATTTGATTCTCATTCATTCTGATAGTTCACAAATTTACCAAAATCCACACAATATTTAATTAATGTCAGAGAACCTCATTTCCTCAGCATGTGCTGAGTGGGGGCCAGGGGGACGGGGGACTTATGGCTGCCATTGCCATGTGGCAACCCCGCAAATGATTCAATATGAAATCAATTGTATCTATTAATTGTAACATTAAACATTAATTTCATTCTTCTTAAAGTATGTTTTGTTTATTTACTCGTAAAATATGTCATAGTACATCTGTAAAAAGGAGGGGTACAAGTAAAAAAGTAAGAAAAAGAATGAAGATGGCCCCCTCTCTTGTTATATATTGTTTAATACGGCTGAACATGCCTATGTTAATTTCAGTTAAGTAGGAGGAGGAAGGTTCTTTGCCATTATCTTTTCTTGTATATCTTTTCCTGTATATCTTTTCCTTGTACATTCATTTATTTTTCATTCCAAACACGTTTTTTAATTCTTAGGCATTGATTTCAGTTGAGTACATTTTATCTTTCATTTATAGAAGTGAAATTATTTTAAAAAGATCTTTTGAATTGGTAATATTTTCTTAAAAACAGGTAGCGGAAGCTGGTAAGAAAGTATGGACTAGTGGTTGTATTGAAATAGTACGTTCTTGGGCAGAGAGAAACTTGTATACTATAGCTGGAGTGGCATTGGGCATTGCTTTGTCTCAGGTGAGTACATTTTTCTTGTAAAAATATTTAAAACTTTGTGAAAGGATATGTTTTTTTAATATTTGCAATGTTTGACTGTTACAGTTGTCATAAAGAGATGTTTAATGTTTCTCATCGTCTCCTCTCTCCCCCCATGTTTCATTTTTGAAAGCTTGTTCTTGGATTTTATTGTGTCTAAATGTCTGTTCCTTCAGCATAATTCCCCATTTTAAGAAGCACCTCTTTTGGAGGAGGGGAAAAAGTTGTCTGCACTTTTTCCAATATTACTGTTACCTGACATCCTTCAATTTTTTAGTCTGAAGCTGATACTGCTTTAGCTCATTTGAAATTGGCTAGACTGATGTCACCTCCATCCAGATCAAATCTTCAGGTGAAAATCCTCCAGCATCAATGGACCCCCCATATTTTGGGACATGGATCTTTAGGGTCTTCATTATATTTACTAGTCTGAAATTCAAAAAGGTGTAAAATATTTTAAAGCATACTGATTGTAGGAGGAAAACATATTGGTTTGTAGAGTGTTCTGATTGCTGTGATATTCCATTAATATATACGACGCATCCGTAAATTACATAACACATATTTGGAGTATTTTCAATACCCACTTTTCCCCTTGTAACACACCCATAACACCCCCTCTGAATAATTACGTAACGCTTGCGACAGCACCCCTCTCCCTTGTAAATGCGAGAAGTAAAAATGAATTATAGCACAATAAAAACAGTTTGCATTTATTTTACATGTGTTGTATATTAAAATTAATGATAATTAAAATAGAAATTAGTTGACAATGTTGGCTGCACCTAACAACAAGATTGGGGCAAGTTGTGAGTGAAGGAAGAATGCTTGGGCAAGAAATGGTTGATCACAAGTTGTGCACACACATCGTGGATGACGCAAGAGCAAGTTGACAGTGCCAATTTAAATGGAGTTTAGAATGTACTTCATATCAATTTTGAATATTTCTTCTTAATCTTAGAGTAAAAAAAGGATGTTGAAAAAATATTTCCATTTATTGAAACAATTTAGTTTATTTGTGTTTTTAAAACAAATTAATTAGCTAACATTTTAATGTTTTAGTACAGGACTCAAAAAAGGAATTATTTCAACAAATTTTGAAAAAATGTAAAAAAGTAAATAAATATCAGTGCTATGTAACATTTATCTAATACTCTCCTACCCCTATGTAATGCAGTGTAAGGCTGCCTCAGACCCCATCCCCCCTCGTTAGTGTTATGAAATTTATGGGGACCCCTGAGAATTGTCTTCATTATATTAATGAGTTCACCGTCTTCCTTTCAATAGGTCTTACTTATGAGTACATATTACTTACAAACCTTTTTAAATTTTAACTTGAGAGTGATTTATAGTTTATCTTTGTACACCTATTTTGGTCATTTTTAGTGCCTTTATATTTAAACTCAAAATATAAGTAATTTGTAGTAATTAATTTAAATATTCACTTGGCTAACCCCCAGACCAGAAATGATAGTGTTTATGTTCAATATGTTTAGGTTCAATATTTTAATTAATGTTCGTAAACGTCGTACATATCAGAAGCACTCCTTTGTTACATTGTTGGCATTTTAATTGAGATTTTTTATGTGAAATTCAAATAGTACCAAAAAACTTTGTGCAAGCCAACAGTCATACTGATTATAGAATGATTTTTCATCTTTTGCTCTTTTTCTTGTTTCCAGTTATTTGTGATCTACCTAGCAAAAACATTAGAAGGTCAGATTGAGCTACAAAAATCTAGGTGGAATACATGAAACAACGCCTCGCTCAACGAGTTAAGTGCTCGGAGAGAAACTAAATAATAATTTCACATACAAGAGTACATTCTGCCATCATGTTCAGGACCATGATATGCCGGCCAATAATAAAGTGCATCAGTGAACGATTAATACTATGCCTATTCACAATAAAGGTATCCGTAAGGTGTTCTGATTGTACTTAGTGTTCAGAAGCTTACTGTCTGCCTCTTCATGAAGTGTTTTCTCTTCAAATGTATGCAGTTCTGCACTTGGATTATACTGCAAAAGATTTTTCGTCAGTGGAAAATGTTTCCTATTTAGTAATGATGTATTAATCGAGATGGCCAACTGCTTGTGTATCTACATTTCTTGTATGTAAATAATTTAGTTTGGCATCTTATAATTCCATATTTTGCTCATTTGTATCTACACATACTATTAAGTTGTTTATGAAAAATAGTTTTAGTCATGCCCTGTGATTTAATGTTAAATTACTGGATTGATGTGAAGTTTGGTCCCGGTGTTAACTTTTAAAATAAGGGATTAGGCTTTTTTGCAGCCTTGGAGATGTGACACTGAATTCACAAGATTTTTCCAAATTGTCTATTCAGTCCGTGTAGAAAGATACCAGTACTCGAATTATTTCAAAAAGTGCTGTGACTTGGGTCTAAAGAAGCTGCCAGTAGATATAAAGGTATTATACAGACGGTAGATATACAGATATAAAGATATTTTGAAATTCTAAGCCGAAATTGAGTTTGTAATAATTGGCTTTTTATCGGACCTGACAGCTGTGGGTGGGAGAATCTCATACTTTATTAGACCTGCCAAAATCATCTACACCAGACTTGTCCAACTGGTGGCCCACAGTGCCCACAGTGTATTTGTGTCCTGCGAAAGGTTGTTAGTCAAAGTTTAAAATCCCCTGCATCCATATCGAGCAAAAGCATAGGCTACCTAATGCGATGTGCCCGCTCACAGTCAACACCCCCTTAATGTAAAAATAGTTTAAGTTTATATTAAGAATTTTTTTCTAGTAAGAATTCAGAAATTCAAAATCATCCCGTTTGTTTCACAGCGTTACGCATCCTATGGCCTGATCACACATGTATCATTTTCCCCTCCCGTTTCAGAACAGCTGGGCAAAGTGCTGAAATCCATAAAGGAAAGTCAGACTGGTATTGCCCAAGTAATGAATATATGGCCCACAACCATATTAAAGGTTTTATTTGTGGCCCTTGGGTCTTGTAAGTTGGACACCCCTGATGTAGACTATTATGAAGGAAAATAGTGAGCAAATGTTTGAAAACGTCTTGCATTTAGTGTATGATTGAAGTGAGCAATTGCATTGCATTGCATTGCATGTGTAATGGAGTTATTGCAGAGATGAACTAGTGACTTAGAGATGTGAAACGACAAGTCCTAAACGAATTTAATTCAGTATTGTCAATTGATGGCATGTGAAGTTATGTTGACCTTCCGTTTCAGTTTGTATTAAAATACTTTTGAACTATTTTTTAAGCAACTGAAAACCATCCACACTTCCTTTATTCTGTTAAAGTCATGTAAAGTTGAAGTCAAATGTTTGTATTAATCCACACATTATACATATATACACACACACACACACACACACACACACACACACACACATACATACCCTGTAAGTTGTTGGCTTACTAGTGAAAGATTTTAAGACAATTTTTGATTTGAGTTATTTTTCTATTCTGAATTTCATTAATGATTGTCCAATGTGACTTTTTTGTTGAAAAAATATTTTTATTTTGTGATCTAGATTAGGTGCATCTCCCATCATTTTCGAAGAATCGGGATACATTTTCTCAAAACTAAATCTTTTTACTTCATGCATTTGCTTGTAAGCTGACAAAATATAGATTGTTTTCCAAAAATTGTATCATTATTAACAATTAAGTTCTATTTTCTTAACTGGAAAGATATTATGTTAACAAGTGTTGACATTAATTGGCTTAACTTTAATTAAATATCAAAAAAAGGGAAATAAAGGTATGCAATGTCATGGCTTTGTGGGGAAATACTCAGAGATTTTTGTCACTCATAATCAGGATTGTCAGCGATAATTAGTTGGCGAAATCTATCTCTGGTGACATGTTACTCAGGTTGGAAATATTCAGGACTTTAGGAGATTCTAGGAATGGAGGTCAGAGCTATGCATTCTGTGGAAAAACAATTGGACCGGCTACCTACTTCTCAGCAGTGTGTGCTCGAATCCCTTTTACAAACAATTGCTTGTGCTTGTGACCGTCACAGAGAGCTTTCATGCATGTTCTCTTCTCTGCGAGTACTCCTGCAACAACATTCTTTACCTGGGGCACCTTTTCCTTGTCTGATGAACATATATAAGGATTCTTTTACGAATTCTGCCATTTACAGTAAAGAGAGTGAGCTAGGCAAAGGTAATAATACACTCTGAATTATATTCCTCATCAGTGAATTCTTGTGGCTATCCTTCACTGGTTCCTCCAGGATGAGTAGTAGCACTATTCTATGGAATTATGAAATATAATTTCCTCATTCAAAGTTCTTCATTGAATGGACATTTTAAATAAAAGTAATTACTTGAAATGCCATCAATCACTTATAGTCTTAAATATATACCTATCTGTAATTATTGTGAGCTGGGTCTGATTAAGCATTCCTATTCAATGCTTTTTTTCTCTGTGCTAATTTTATTACATGGTTACGTTGTGAATGCGATGCTGGAAAGGGTAGTTTAGAGGGATCAAAATACTTCTAGATGTCCAAGATCCATTGAATGCTCCACTAGTAGGCAGCATCATGCAGTGCCAAGTGTTATGAACCAAATGGCAATTGACAGCTGCTCACTATGTACCCTGTAGGTTTAAGTTGGCTCTCATGATTCACAATAACGGCATGTGCCTCTCCAGATTTTCTCCAAAGCACTTGCAGGGTATGACCCTGAGCATTGGTCAACTGTTTTTCACAGATTGCAGAGATCTAATAGAGGTTGCTTGATAGAGAGAATTTTTTCTTTTTTAAGTATCTTTAACAAATGAAGTTGCATTATTTTAAAGGCTCATTTATTTATTAAAAATATTCCAATCTAATGAACAATCAATCTCATTTATTTGCATTTAAATTCTGACTTGCTGCTTTTCATTTAATAATGTGAGGTAGCACTTAATGCAATGTGAAAACAGATATAGATGCAAGGTTCGTACAAGAAATTAGAATAAGTGCTGACACATCTATAGGACTGGAAATATTAATTCTAGGAATAGAACTTCAATTTTGTTTTGAAATATGAACAGTAATGCCATAAAGTATTGAAAGTATTTTCTGATTATCAAGGTATTTTATTTTACACGGGTGTATGTACAGTGTGGAAATGTTTGCATGTGCTAGAAATATTTAGTTAATCACGCATATCAAGCCATTATTTGAATCTCAAGGAATTTGCTGGGCATATTTTTACAGTTCATTTTTACCAATTTAGAATTAAGTAATTGAATGTAACAAATGTTTATTCTTACTTGAAGAGAACAATCACATCTTTGAATGTAAAACACATGACTTACTTATTTTTTTCATTTGTGATGTATGAAAAGTTTCTGTTTCTGGTGTGAATTTCTATTTCTGATTATAAAGCCACATCAGCTATGGAAGATAAAATAAGTGTCTCAAGTAATTCTAACAATAAAACCATCTACAATATAATGGATCAAGAGTACTTGTGGTTTGTGTCATTTTTCATGTTGAACATTACTTACTATTTGGAAGTGCACAGAATAATGGATCAGATTAGTGGCAGTTACCCCTGTGCAACTGTTACCAAAGATACTAATGTTGCATGAATATGAATGTGTATTATGAATAATACTAGTGATACGGCATTTTTATTCCAATCATGTTTGTGTTCATGAAATGGGTTGCATTAGTACAAGAAGGAATACACTTGAATTGATTAAAAATGCAACTCAATGAACTAACAATAGTACTGCTTAGCATTTGTGTGAAAGTAAAAGCACATTGTACTAATGTGTACAGAACATTCAGTTATGTGCCAAAATGCATTTTTTAATTGTTACCATACTATTTTTTAGCCTTTGTTTTTATGCATTTGTGTTTATTTGAATGGTTGGAGATAAGAATGGAAATTACTGTAAAAAAAAAAGTGAAGAAATTATTGTGAGGTTTTTTTTTTTTTTAATTTTGTTCTTCTAAGTAACTTTGCTCATACTGTTGCCATGTCCAAACCAAGTATGAGAGATTTTTAAAGATTCTTTATTTTTTCATTAATATTCCACTATCAGATAATGCTTTTTGTTATAAGTGTGACTCAACAACCAATTTACAAAACTGATTAATTTCATGACTGTTAATTTGTATTTTAATGTATCACATTTATAAGAAAGTTGTGTAGCAAAAACTACAAAAAGGTTAATGAAATATTGCAAATACGTGTTCTTGAAATGTGACAATTTATTGTTCATAATTTGATTTTAGAATTTCGACATTCCCTTTTTTATGGCTGTAAACTATTCTAAATATTTTGCAGACATTCAAATAGAACTCTCTCGCCTTTTTTAAAACAAATAAACTTGTGGGTTGCTTTCGTTCGGCGTGCACAAAAGCAAGAGTCTTAAAGTGCTGGTTATTGGTTAAATGAAGGTGTGTGGTACACATGTAAAAATAACCTTTGTGTTACTAATTTACTCATTCTGATTTGCACGGAAAGTCTGGCAATATTTGCAGCTTAAGATGAGTTACACTATATATATACTGAAACTCTTCAAAAGTTGTTATTTATGGAATGTACCAAAGGTATCTTTTAAGTGTAAGGTAGATAAGGCATGTTTTTTGAAATTCCAGCTGGATCTAGAAACTTTCTGGTTTCTAGGCATTTTGACGGCAGATGTGCTTGAGTTGATTTGGAAAACTTATCTTGTTCTTGAGGCCTCCAAGCTCATTCATGAGATGAATAAAACAATTTATAAAGATTACTTGTTCTTGGGGTACTATAGAAAAGTTATTGCTTAATTTAAATAATTTATAGAAACATTATTTACAAATTCTTTTTTATTTCTTTTCCCTAAAATAAAATATTATTTAAATATTTCTGTAGTGTTGTATTTTTATGTGATATATTAAATTGGTGCTTTACACAAATGCTTGGGGACCTCTAAAATCCTTGTTATATCAATTTATTTAATATGTTACTGACTTGTTGGGACCATTTTCTCATATTACCATGTTACTGTCCCAGAATAAAGCAGCACTCACTTTTTCCATATCCTGATCTCTTTTAAGTGCCACTAGAACACAGCTTTTACATGCACAAAGAACATTTTGTAAACAATATTCTTGTCCAATTATAATTGTAAGTGTTCTTTCAAAATTGATCTGTTCTTTAAGAGGATGTGGAAGGAACATTTCTATTCCATTTCAGTGTAGTCAGATTAACAGAATGTGTAGTCTCAGTTATGAGACAAGTAAAATGTCTGGAAGTGATTAGTGTGTTGACTACTGAGTGTTATATCTTGCGACATAGATCAGCAAGCATTAGATGTCGTACATTAAAATAATTACTGTAAAAAAGTTTATAATTAGATATAATTTGTCATAAACATTATTGAAAGAATATATATGTTATTTACATTTAATATGTTGATTTGTTTCTACCCTGGCTAGCTTTTCATGTATGTATGGATTTTCATGTTGTTTATTCATGGAACATCATGTTGTGTTTTGTGGAACTATTTAACACTTCACTATGAAATGCTTTAAATACTAAACGTAAAGCCTGTAATTACCTATATCACACGCTTAAGCTTTTTCTACTTTCCCATAATAATATATATATAT
>JAHLJT010003607.1:0-21586 GCA_031308135.1 Acheta domesticus | reverse complement strand
AGTTAATTTTACTGGCGCTTACAAATATGGAGGTACTGAATCTCGCTTCTGCAACCAGACTTTACCTTCTAAATTAACGAGTCCGGTAACTGTCTTTCTTATCCATTTCACAGAAAGGATCAGGTGGACGTTTACCGACCTCACACACGTGAAGAATTTTTGAACGACTTCACCTTATGTTTAGAAATATCGACGCTATGCAGGCTAATATAAACAAATCTGAAATATTTTACTTTCTCGCCTACTGCTTATTTATTTATTATTTAATTACCCACAACAGGGCAAAGCCCCAATTACAGTAGGCATTACTAGGAAAAATATACAAAACATACACAATATAAAAAAGTTTCAATGAAATAACAAAACTAAATTACAGAAGTCCAATTACAAGAATACATCTTTTGCAAATTGATAAAACATAACACACCAGTAAAGATAAACAAAAATGGAAACATATCTTCAAAACAGCCATTACAAAAAAGGAACAAAAAATGAGTATAAAAAATGACAATAATACAAAAATGAAAAACGCATCTTCAGAATAATCGGAACATAATAGCGAGCAATACTTAACACAATAAATCCACATTCAGTGATCATTTAAATTCTGTTTATATTTAGCAAAGAAAAACTAAAGTCTAAATCCCACACACTACTGAATTCATTGAATTTGAAGACATTCTCAAGATTGGTGAATATTTGTGAGATGTTGTATTTGGTTTATTGAAATATAATAATTCTCGTCCTCTTAAATTTTGATACTCGTGCATTAAATGACAATGTGACAGCAATTCACTGCTATCTGATAGACCATTAACTATTTACTACTTATGCAGTACAAAGAAAGTATTGCAATGCCGTGGGAAAAATCGGCTATTTTCGACAGAAGAACGGCGAGTTCAATAGGTCTCCAACAGGACCCGGTAACTGCTGCCGCTATGCGTGTGACGATGCGCCGTCTGCAGGCGGGAGGCGGTCGGCCGTCAGCGGCGAGAGGGGACATCGTCCTCCACATGCGCCATGGCGGGGAGGGGAGCGGAGGGGGAAGCGAAAACACGAGCGCGTGTGCTTCACAGACGGGCGAGACCTGTTCTCTGCCTCGCCGAGGGATTCCCGCGTCAAAACAAACCCACGGAAACACAACCTGCATAATGAACTACAGAGCCAAAGAATGCGATGCCTTGGGCAGCCCCACAACGTTACGAAATACTTCATTTCAAAGTCTTAGATAATTTTAATTATTCATTTGAATATGTTTATCTGATTCTTTTTTTTTTTTTTTTTTTTTTTTTTTTTTTTTTTTTTTTTTTTTTTTTTTTTTTTTTTTTGTTCCTTTTTCTTGCACGAATGTATGAATGAACAGCCAAACAGCAAAACAGATCGGCTTTCTTTTAAACCGCAGCCACAGTTAGACGTGACGTATAGCTTCTATTAAACGCTGATGCAGGTCGTCAACATTAACTACGTAAACTCTTGTTTTCATTTTCAAACGATGCGATGTTATATAAGATGCATAGTGCAACTCGTAGCTTAATACGTAAAATAATTCCTTATACGTTTGATTCATGAGTATATTAACAGCTGTAAGGTAAAGTTTTCATTATTTTACAACATTTTAAGGAAAACTACGCTTGCTTGGGAAGCCATTTGTCTTCACGAGTGTAGGGTATCTTTAATCTCCAGGAAGACATGGTTGACATTTTAAATGAAGTCGTTTTGAAATATAACCAGAAAATATGAATTTAATTAATCAGACACTGGATTTTTTTATTTAACTCGTATTTGAATACATCTTGAAAATTTGAACGAGTTTAATTAATTAGGGATTTCATTTTGTATCAGAAAGTTTGTTAATCACAAATCAAAATTAAATGTCTTATGACACATTTAGAAATTCAAATTCTTCAGAGAGGGAAAGGCATGAAATTCTCAAGGGGGTCGCAGGTTATATTTTCATTCTGATTTTACCATTTCCCGTCCTTAACACTACATTCAAACTATCTTCACGGAAACATTACTCATGAATGTTTTGGGAGGAATTTAAAAATCTGGAAAAATAATTCGTGCATTGCTTATTTATTACAGACATCATTCAATTTCATATTTACTTCTACATGCATGTATTCAAGTTGTTTTCCGAGAACTTTTATCCAGCCGCTAGCCGGTTACACTTTACGTGCAGATGGGACGCATATTCGACCATACACACTTGCGCGCTCCTCAAATTTGGGGTCACCAGAACGCGAGGCTTTCCGCGACACCACATACTTGGGACACGGGACAAACAACCACGACCAACGCAGGACTCGAGCCCGCGACCTTTCGGATCAAAGCGCTGAGTCGGTAAACTCTCTTAGCCACCTCGGCCCATCCACTTGCATGAAGTGAATTACTGAAGTAACTGACATATTTACTTTTTAACACTAGTTTTCAACATGGGCCTTCATTCTAGTTTGTGAAAATGACCGTTCCAACTCCGAACAATTTGCTCTATGATAGTAGTTGATGCTTTGGTTGATTAGGGATCCTGGCTCGTCAACTGATAAGCTCATTAGTACAGCCCGAATGTTTATGACATGCCATTTTTTCCATATGTTATTCCAAGGTACTCGATAAATCACAACTTCCAAACTTAATAGATAATGCTGTTCGAATAATATCTTTGTGTGGTAGAAATATGTCAGTGAACAAGCATTTTCAATAATGAAAATGCTCAAAAAACAAGCACGGGGTTTGAGTAAGAATTGAAAATGTTTAGAATTAGTTACGAATTTGTCTCTGGGGATCTCTAGAATCTGACATTACAACGTGGAACTGATGTAAACAAAAAGAAGGGGCACAGAAAAATCAAAATCAAAATTAAATAAAAATAAGAACAAACGTTCTTAAAGGGTCCCACGATAAGATGGTAAAAAGCTCCCCTCAACCAAATTACATATGAGTGGTTACACTATAATTCTAACATAAAAATAATATTTTTGAAAGGTTCTTAGCCTCCGTCCTACCAACCACACCCCCTATACAGCCACAAAAACTTGTTTTTTTTTTTTTTTATTTCAATTTTTTTCGAAAACTGAACACTATTTTATCAGACTGAAAAAAATATGATAATAAGAACACAACTTGGACTATCAGAAAAATATTTTTTCAATATTTTCTCAGACCCAAATTCGAACACAAAAAAATATTTTCGAAAAAAAATATCAAGCAAATATTTTTACTGTGTCTTAAAAGCCTGGAACAGGCTCGAAAAAAAAAATGTCAAAGGTTTCTCTCACACACAAATGGTTGTGTATTTTTTTCAGATTTTTCCAATTACTGGGCTGCAGTTAAAAAATAAAAACCATTTTCCCGCCTTTAAACACCTGGACTTTCAATATACTTTGAAACTGACTGCAAACGGTTCTCTGCATTTATTTTAGTGTTTATTATACATTTGTATACTTGCTGTATCACCCAATAAAGTTTTGATTTTGGAATATACTTACGAAGTATCATTTTTAAAGCTTTCTAATCGTTTGCATAAGTAATCGTATGCTACGGAAAGACGATAGTTTTGGCAATTTATAAGAAACAATCGACACAAGACTTGTAAGTGTGATACGGAGTTCCATTGTGGCAGCCGACCGAGACACATCGTGCTCCGATCGCGTCCAGTGAAACGCTGTTTTTATCATATTGTCTGTCATTCAGTGAATTAAGTGGTATTTACTTAGTGCAATATTCTTGTTCCACGAGTTGTGTGTGCCTGAAATCAAGTGTATGGTCAGCCGGTGCAGCGGCTACCCTGCGCAAGGATGGAGCCCTCGGTCATCGGGGCTCCCTTAACCTCAACCCCGCAAAACCTCAGTATCTACTCAACCAAATATGAAAACCTACGCAAATGTTATGTCAACTGAAGTGTTTCCCACCAAGGACCAGGCCATAATCATTGACTCACAAGAAGGCCTCACCATAAAGATTACGTAAACAGTTTATCCGATATTATTGACCCAAGTGAAATAAGGTTCATATCCAGAATAGCAAACAACAGAGTGTGCATCTTTCTAAGCTCCCAAACTATAGCTGATAACCTCACGAACAACCACAAAATCATAAAAATCAAAAACCATGAATTGAAATTGAGACCACTCTTAACAAAGGCCAAAAGAATAATTATTTCAAACGTCTGTCCATCATCCCACACTCAGTAATAGAGAATGTATTCACCACCAACAATATCAAACTGGCATCCAAAATTTCATTTGTTAAAGCTGGTATTCCTGGACAGGGGTTCTCTCACATTATGAGTTTCCGCAGACAAGTATATGTTTCCCCTGAAGATATAGATCGACTAACTGAATCCACTACTGTGTATTATGATGGCGCAACATACAGGATATTTTCACAACAGATGAAATGTCATGCTTAATTGTCACCAAACAGGACACTTAGCTGGACAATGCCCTACACCTAATACTTCTAATCAACAAAAGACTACCAATTCAATAAGTACTCCCATGGAATCTGAACACATTAGGGAAAAATCTTGTGACTTGCCAGATCCAACAACCAATGGAACAAACACTGAAGTAGCAGATATACAAAGTAACCATGATCTCACTACAAGAATGCCCACAACTGACTTTTCACCACTTCCTAAATCTCTACTCTCTACTAGTGAAGCTAAAAAACAATGAAGAAATTCCAACTAATGACAACATAGTCTCCCTTAATACCAATAAAAGATGCCTCCAGACTGACTCCTCCTCACCCCCCATGTCAGTAAGCAACACAACTGAAACAAATAATATGGAAAAACTCTCAAAACAGCCAAAAAAGAAAAAAAAAGAAGAAAGAGAAAAATATGGAAGAGCTGATAACCCCTATCAAACACATCATTGAAGACTCTCAAAATAACTTCCCCTTACTTACATACAATTTAAATCCTTTCTAGAGAACTCTTTCAGTGCTAATGATCCTATACTGTAGCCAGTAACTACTCACAAGACATATCATCCATCACCAAAATGATGCATAGTTTATATCCGCATCTCACCAACAAAACCATAAAAGGCAGATTCACCAGGATTATCAGGAAAATCAACTCAGTACTTCATACTGCAGATGAATCAAGTACTGAAACAGACTCCAGTATAGAAATCAACACCAGTCAATGAAAATTCTTCAATGGAATGTAAATGGCTTTTACCCCAGACTAGAAAGTATACAGTACCTATGTAACTTAACACACCCTGATATCCTGTGTATCCAAGAGACCAACTTCAAAGACTCCAAGCATGGTAATATCAAAGGGTATAATTGCTCCTTCAAAAACAGATGTAACACCAATCATGCCAGTGGTGGTGTAGCTATATACATTAAAGACCATATTCCATATCAAGAAGTGATTGTTCAATCAAACATTGAAGTTAGTGCTATAAGGATCCTGTCACCTGTTCAAATTAATATATGTAATATCTACTTACCAAATAGCTACAAGTTTGCTGAACAAGAAGTAACTGATATTATAACAAGATGCAAAAACCATTTCTCATTATGGGAGATTTCAACAGCCACAATCGAATTTGGGGCTCTAATAAAACTGACAGTAGAGGAATTATGCTTGAGGAAATTTTGATAAACTAGATACAATTGTTCTTAATACTGGAGAACCTACTCACATCAATACCAGTAACAACAGTTACAGTGCCATCGATATCTCCATCTCCTCCACCCAATATTCCTATAAATGTTCATGGAACATCTTAGATTACCCATACGATAGTGACCATTTCCCCATTTTTATAAACATAAACAACACTCCCAATACTCATAACCAAGATCAAGCAATCCCAAGACGGAATTACAACAAAGCAAACTGGAACCTTTATAATAATTTGATAAAAATGTACCTACCTAAAGTTAACGACCTTCTAGAAACAGAAAATATCGATACTATTATCAATTCATTTAACGATGTCATAACTAAAGCTGCAAACGGATCAACTGAAACAATCAATTTAGCAAAGAAACCCAAACTAGTGCATTGGTGGAATGAGAAATGTAAATTGGCACTTAAAAATTCCAAACATGCCTTCAACAAATATAAAAACATAATACAGAAGAAAATAAAACACAATACAAAAAGATGAGAGCTATTACAAGAAGAACCATAAAAGAAAGTAAAGCAAACACCTGGCGCAATTATGTCTCAAGTCTATCAATACACAATAATATAAATGAGTCATGGGCAAAAATAAAAGCTATCGAAGGAACAAAGAAAGGTAAACAAATACATTTTTTACTGTCAAATAACCAAATCATTACAGACCATAATGAAATAGCAAAGTCAATTGCATGTAGCTTTGCCAAAAACTCTAGTTCAAAAAACTATACAGAAGCCTTCTTACAGCACAAAAAAGAGCAAGAGAACCTTACAGAACCTACAAATAATCAAGACTTGGCTACTTATTACCATATTAATGACCCTATTGGAATTCAAGAACTTAATTCTGCTATCAACAGGACTAGAAACTCCTCACCTGGACCAGACAATATTCCATATATTCTTTTAAAAAATCTACCCCTGGAAGGAAAAGAAATTCTACTAAGAATATATAACATAATATGGAATAAAAATGTATTTCCTGAATTATGGAGATCAGCTATTGTTATACCTATACCAAAGCCTGGGAAAGACCCCACTAAAACGGAAATTACAGACCCATTTCCTTAACATGCAATATGTGCAAAATCCTGGAAAAATAATTAACAAAAGACTCAGATGGTTTCTAGACTTTAAAAACATCATATCCAACAATCAATTTGGTTTCAGAGCTGGACACTCAAACTACCTCTCACCTAGTAAGTATTGATAATTACATCCAAGAAGCCCTTGCTAACAAAACAACATGTTTTAGCAGTGAGTCTAGACATCGAAAAAGCTTATGACATGGTGTGGGACCCCATATAATCATGACAAAATTACAGGAATATGGATTAAAGGCAACATATTTCAATTCATCAAGAATTTTACCAAAGAAAGAACCTTTAATGTGAGAGTAAATGGTAGCCTATCATCAGTACAACACTTGGAGAATGGACTACCGCAAGGTGCTGTACTTAGTGTTACTCTATTCCTGTTGGCCATCAATGATGCAGGCTCTGAAATCAATCATCCTGTAATCACAAGGAAATATGCTGATGACATTACCATTCTCTGCAGAGGATCATCTATTACAACCAGTCAAGAAATTATACAATCTGCCCTAAACAATCTACTTGAATGGTCTCTCAAATCAGGCTTTAAATTTTCAGCTTCCAAAACCCAAATGTATAGTGTTCTCCAGACAAAATATGGAGAGTCAGCCTACATTAAAATGGGCCTACATAACCTAAAATTTTATCAAAACATTAAAATATTAGGCATGCATTTTGACTCAAAAAATGAACTGGAAAAGGCATATACAAATCTTATCTGAGGAATGTAAAAAAAGACTCAACATACTCAAGTGCATATCCCATAATAACTGGGGAGCAGATAGACATCTCCAGCTGATGACCTACAAAGCAATAATTCGATCCAAAATCGACTATGGATCCATATTATATGATTCAGCTAGCAAAAAAGACCTACAAAAACTTGATGTTATACACAACAAAGCTCTACGAATAAGCACTGGTTGCTTTCAAACCAGCCCCATTGGTAGCATCCTAATAGAAGCCAAAGAACCAACCCTAGCTCACCGTAGACAAATGCTAACTCTCAAATATGCCATCAAATCAGCAGAATCAAATACCCCTATAATCTACCATGATATATATCCAAAACTTCAAAATACTACAAGAACAAAAATGCTTTTCACCAGTATATACCAAGTCAAAACCTTCTGAGACAGTTAAACCTCCAGGACATATACTAATGGAAAAAAGAAACAATAGTATACCACCGTGGACATTCCTGAAATAGTAACAGATATAACACTAGACACTATTCAAATAAACAAAATGGCTAAAAAACGATAGGAAAATTAAACTTAATGAATAGAAAATATAATACCAAGGACTCCTATAAAATCTATACTAAAGTTACCAAATAAGAGAGATGGAAAATATGCAACTACAATTACAAAGATGTGAAAATTATAAACAGACCTGCATTCCTACTCTTAGTACTACTACAGCTGAAATATGCTCTATAATGACAGCCTTCAAATTGTCACAGAAACTCAGAAAATAACAAGTTTGTCATATTCTCTACTTCTCTTGAAGCAATAAACAACATTCTCAATAAACTACCCTGGCCTACCAATGATAAACAATATTCATGAAATATATCATAACATTATACAATCTAAAAGAAGTCTCATAATTGCCTGGATACCAGATTACAAAACAACCCCTGAACATAATACAATGAGTCTTGAAGAAGAAAATGTAAGCCCTGAAACAGGAAGTATTTTAAACAATATCACACACTTGCAAGGACTTATGGACCCACATCAAGAAAGCAATGGATGAAAAGTGGAGCAACCTCTGGGAAAAAACATGAAATCCAGCCCTCTACACAAACACGCTTAACAATTTTTACTCCCTGAAAACTCTCAAAAATTTTCAAGAAAGATCAGGTGACAATAACAAGAATAAGAACCGGTCATTGCAAGTTCAGTCATCAACACTTGTTAACTGGAAATCCCCCCACCTACCTGCCAGCACTGTGATACCATTCTTAACTTTGAACACATTTAACTCAATGTCCTATGTTTGAGTACAGCAGACACACGTACCTAGAAGATGAGCAAAACCCTGAACTGATGCTATCATCCTTCGACTACCAAAATAAAATATTAAAATTCTGTTAAAGACAGCAACATTCTTAAAGAAATCTAATTGTAATAAGTGTATTGGTATGGATACTAGAAAACTAATTCTGTAACATCAAAATACCTGTAAAGTCTGTCTCTACATATTCATATATATTGTAATTGTAAATTTTCATATCTATTGTAAAGTTGCCGTGTTATATTGTAAAGTTGTACTTAAAGTAGTCGCTAATGACCTCAGTAGTCGATGCGACTTTAATAATAAATTAAAAAAAAAAAAAAAAAAAGTGTGATACTGGTGGATAAAGAATTTACACCCCATCCTACATCAAATAGATTTTAGAAGAAAAAATAGAAGTTTGCAGATTATGACATACAAAAAAGATTATTGCAACACACATTATAATGGTAAATAACTCGGTTCTCTGCATTTATTTGAGTGTTTATTATACATTTGTATACATTGTTGTAGCACCCAATAAAGTTTTGATTTTGGAATATACTTACGAAGTATCAATTTTAAAGCTTTCTAATCCTTTGTATGAGAATATCATACGCTAAGGAAAGATAATTGTGTTTGGCAGTTTATTAAATAATAATTCCCGTCATATTTCAGGGATAATAGGGGGACATGTGGAAAAATGAAGGGGAAGAGGTTAGACCCAGATTTACAAGAACTGTTTTACTTGTTTTAGAACACAGGACACTGGCACGAAAATAATCTTAAAACTTCATCTCAGAATGCTTGTGACTTTTTTTTCATATTTTTTTAATAGCCTGGGTCATAGTTTTTTTTTAAAACTAAGACATTTTGTAGTCAACCACTTGGCAGTTCGGCAGTTGCCCGCGTCCTAAGCACGTGCGACCTTGCTTGAGGAGAGAAGGCCACAGAATAGCAGCTAAAACGTTGGCAACTGAGCCTAGAACGCGGCGCCTCCCGGACAGATAAATAGTAACGCATTGGTTGCGGAAGCCTGTGGTCTCACGTCTGTAGATTGTTTTCAGACTAGAGAAAAAGTTGTCTTTTCCTTTACCTAAGTATTTTGTTCTTGAATACGTATAAATATGAGGACACTCGTACAATCTGTACACATGCGAAAACTCTGCACTTTGTAAATAATAATTGTACGAAAATTGAAAATTGATTTAATGTAGCAACCCAACTGCAAACGCTCATCCCCTGAAAAGTAGTTACGGCATTATAGACCCGGTACTGTGCGAGAGAATTCATTCCAATATGCTGAGAGTTGAGATAAAAATTCGCAGAAAATAAAATAGTCCCGTTAATTTTATCGTGAAAGATAATTTCAGTATTTTTCCTTCAATTTAATTGTACATTGATATCGGCTTTTCTTTTCTGTCCATCTGTGCTACGGAAAAGGCGCACCCAAAAGAACTAATATGGAAAATTGTAAAATGGGATGATCATGAAAGTGGTATTTTGAAAAATACATCCCAACAACATAATCGGGGCCTAATATGTTCCCCTTCACTTCCCACTGTCCCCCATCTATCCTGAACACGAAATGCCCTTACCATTTCCCCATTTGTCATCTACCGTCCCCCAAAACATGTGTGTTAGAATTTACTTGTTCTCAAAAAAAAAAGCGTGTCCCCATGAGACAAGCAACCTGGTTTAAAAGGCCTAGGAAGCATCGCTTCCGAGTTATTTACCATTATAATGTGTGTTGCAATAATATTTTTTTTGTATGTCATAATCTGCAACTTCTATTTTTTCTTCTAAAATCTGTTTGATGTAGGGATGGGGTGTAATTCTTTATCCACCAGTATCACACTTACAAGGTCTTGTTCGATTGTTTCTTATAAATTGCCAAAACTATCGTCTTTCCGTAGCATACGATTAACTTATGCAAACGATTAGAAAGCTTTAAAAATGATACTTCGTAAGTATATTCCAAAATCAAAACTTTATTGGGTGATACAGCAATGTATACAAATGTATAATAAACACTAAAATAAATGCAGAGAAACCGTTGCAGTCAGTTTCAAAGTATATTGAAAGTCCAGGTGTTTAAAGGCGGGAAAATGGTTTTTATTTTTTAACTGCAGCCCAGTAATTGGAAAAATCTGAAAAAAAATACACAACCATTTGTGTGTGAAGAGAAACCTTTGACATTTTTTTCGAGCCTGTTCCAGGCTTTTAAGACACAGTAAAAAATATTGCTTGATATTTTTTTTCGAAAATATTTTTTTGTGTTCGAATTTGGGCCTGAGAAAATATTGAAAAATATTTTTCTGATAGTCCAAGTTGTGTTCTTATTTATCAATATTTTTTCAGTCTGATAAAATAGTGTTCAGTTGTCGAAAAAAAATTGAAATTAAAAAAACACGTTTTTGGCTGTATAGGGGTGTGGGTGGTAGGACGGAGGCTCAGAAACCTTTCAAAAATATTATTTTTATGTTAGAATTATAGTGTAACCACTCATATGTAATTTGGTTGAGGGGAACTTTTTACCATCTTATCGGGGGGGGACCCTTTATCCATCTAAATCCCGCCAATCGTATTTTTATGTGTAAAGCGTAAAAGCGTTTCAGGTTGACTACCTACTGCTCTCTAGTGGGGAGGTGATCAACTGCGTGGAGGGATGATTTGGTCGTGCTACCCGCACTTCGGACTAGCGCTCATGGCATCGATCTTCGCAGCACTGTAGCTATATTTTTAAACGTGTTTTTTGTACCAAAAATCCTTTTTGTGGATGCCCTGAAACACTATATCAGACCTGCACAGCATTTTGCACTTTCAAGGATGTCAGGAGCTGCGCGCGAGCAGCTCGGAGGCAAATGCGAAAATCGATGAATGGTGGGGATGAGACCCATTCTAAGAGTGGGGACCACCAATTAGAAGGCGCAATTTAAACCGTAGCGCGAAAATTGATAGAGCAATCAGCGAGAAAATGACTGTTACATACAGTTCAAGTAATATTGCCTTTTGAATTATAATCGTAAACATTTGTTGTCGATATATGACAGTGTGAAATATGAAACTACAACGAATAATACATATTTGATTTGTACACCAAGTATTATAATTGCTTGTGGGGATGATAATGTAATTCGCTTGGTAAGATGTAATCACAAAAAAATAAACACAAAAGTATGATACTGAATTGTTTTCGTTTGATGGATGATACCAGCAATAAACTATTTTCATTAACTATGTTTAATTCTATCAAAGCTAAAACATTTTTTATTCTTGAAAAAAATGATTATTTTCTGCTCTAATTTCTGACAAAGGTGCATTTTATTTTTCTAAAACCGAATCAACGAACACTATTTATTCATTGTTTACATCGTATAAAAATATTAAGCTCTTCGCATTCTATTTAACAAGACCCATGATACTCTCATGATTGTCCCTAACATATCCTTACAGAGGTTTACTCGATCTCTTTTATTAAGTTTCATAAGGTGAAAGGAGTCACAAATTACGCGCTGTTAAACATTACCCTACTTGGAATTGCCACATATTTACTTTTATGTCAATCTTGATGCGAGAGATTGTTCCCTTAACTTTCATTCGGAAATTATAACATTCCTGGTGAACAATCAATTTTTAAATTGTATTTTTTTGCTAGTTAGAAATAAATAATACAGTTTTTAAAAATGCTATGGCTTTAAATTATTGCTTAAGATACAAAGGTCGATACACAGCAGTTCACAGAACGTAAACAGTGAATTATGGCCCTTGTAACTTGAACTACTAGACGTTCTCCCTTTTAAACAAGTGGGCATATAAGTTGGCAGCATGGATCATTGTATTAGAGGCCCCATGCATTCAATCTACGAGCCGCGTCGTACACGTCAGACTTCTCCCCTCCACGCAAAGCTTCCTACTCTCCACTACTTGCACTTTCGGCACTGGCGCGGGCAGACGGTCGGCTCCTAAGTGCAGAATGCCCGCGGGAGCAGGCGTTGTGCAGGTCTGCACTATACGAATTCACTTCACCCTTTTCAGTGTAAACTCGTACCATTTCTAAAGTAAGATTATAACAGTCTTAACAGACATTTTTTGGGTGGGGTCTGTGCTTGGTATTATAAAACAATACGAGTTTATGCTTCCACCAAGATGTCTTCAATGTCAGTGCTGAATGACATTTCTTCAATTCCCAACGTTTTGGACCTTGCGACCTAGTAAGGGGAGGGGGCAACTATAACATTCTCAATAAAAGCTAGCGTTTAATCCTGATAGGAACCGATTGACTAACCCAGGGAATTTATGTAAGTGGACTGACGATAATATGAAGAACATTACCTTTATATTTTACAGAAGGTACAAAGAAAATGCATAGTTTCATTTCTTATGAAAAGTCAATTAACGATATTCTCTGTAAAAAGAAATAAAATAAATATCAAATTTATTAACTGTATCATATAGGTACTTTTATTCGAATAAATTATTCCGTCTATTTACTATTAAATTGAATCCGTTTGACACTTATTAATTTGAATTTAATGGGCTATGAATACCATACGTGTACATCTGGCACGTAGTAAGATGTGAAGGAATACTTCTGTTTATTACTCTGTGAAATTATATTGATGGTAATCGTCTCCAACTTATTGGCACGTGCTTGGCTCTAGCAGACGCTGCAGCAAAACAGCAAGTAGAAATTTCTATTGTATTTAATTTTTCAGAATCATCTCAGTGTCCCACTTTGTAACTTAACCGGCATATGTGTAACTTTGTAGAGATCACAATGGTATTTTTTTCAATTTTTTTAGCTGTCGAGTTTTGGGAGAAATTAAAAAAATAAAATAAATTGGTCAAAAATCTATTTTTAAAAAATTAATGAATTCAATACGTATATCAAATGAAAGAGCATTTTATGTTCTTTAATGTCGCAAAATATTAAATTTCTGTCACAATTACAGCACGAGTTAAAAAATAATTAATTTTAGCGATATAAACATTTTCTCGAAAATTTTGAAAATTAATATAAATCCGAAAAATAATACTTGGCAAAAAATGTGTCGTGTTTGACATTTTTGATTTTACTCTTCATAGAGAAAAGTTTAAAAAATATGGGATATCAAGGTTAAATTTTCCTCAATTTTGTGGGATTTGGCGTGAAATGACCTAAGATTAACAAACAACGTTTTTTAGTTAAAAGTAAGAGAGTATAAACATGTACAAATACATATAAACATTATACAAATGCATCAGTCTATAGCTAGTGTTGAAAATTCACCGCAGTCGGGTTTCGAACCTTAGGACCTCTCAGTCACAGTCGCAGCAGAGATCGCGGCATTGCTGGTTCTGAGCTAAATGAGACAGCCACTATCATTTGATCGTTAGTGTGTTTAGGAACTAAAAATGTGCATGCGGATGGCATTTTCAGTATTCGTCTCTTGGAAGGAAATAAGTACGGTAAGCTGATTGAAAACGCAATCTACGGGGTTCCCTTTTGGAGAAGTAATTTCGTGTGACTCTTGTCCCTTAGATTTGTATTTAGACCAGCCAGGAGGGTCGATGTAGCCCCTCCGAGCACCACAACCCAGCCAAATAATAATTTTATGGTATTTAGTAACAACTGACGAGATCAGCACGTTCTTGGATACCACACGTTCGAAAGCAGAGTTACATACATACGCGATGTTAACTACGAAAGAAACCACAGAGAAGTGGGGAAATACTATCAGAGTATTTAAACGTCAAAATGTGGCGACAAGACAAATAACGAAGATTCATTCTTGACATTAGCAGTCCCTTTTGTTTTCTCTATTTCACTTGAGCTCTGCGTTCTGGGCTATAAATTAATATATCATCACCTCAGAAGATCAATATTTTTATTACATTATCACATTCCTACAATTAGCCTGCGTAGCAAGTGTTCACTTGGAAAGCGAAGCACTTGTAAACAAGAGTAAGCCACGATGCAAATGCATGTGTGCAGGACCTGAAGCGCGCTTCGCATAACGCAGCTTGTTATTGCCTTGTTGCGAGAGAAAGTCACCGTTGGGATGATTCACTACACGACGGCACACACAGGCGACGCGGCTACTGCCGTGCCTTCATGGCTCCGTTGCATCATTTTGATTGTTACACTCCCGTGGAGTACAGCTTGAAGCTTCGTGCGAACGATGTGACCAGCGAGTTCCTCGATCTCTAGATCGAGAAACTGCTGGTTAGGGAGACACGAATTGTGGTAGCGTGCATCTTTTTTACTCATCTAGAGAGTGGAAGTGCATTGAGCATTGTTGATGTGTTTGCAGGTGCTTCGCTTGTGTTGATAACCTCTGTAGTGCCACATCCTTCCTTTTCCTTCTAATATACATCTCTAATATAACACACATTCTTAGAAGTTACTAAAAACATTTTGCAGCCAAAAATCAGTGTCTTAGCGAGAATTCTCTCGAGAAGGGAATATTTGAGATAATAATCGAAACTTTACTTCTTTTATCCCTGGATGGTCTCTAGCCCTCCGAAAATGTATTATACATTTTGAAGTTAGCTCTATTATTATTATTATTTTTCCATTACATCACGACTAAAGATGTTATGAGTCGGTTGAATATAAAATCTACTCCAGGTTGCAACCAGCTACCTCAGGAGCAGATCCGGTGACTGTCAGTGCCTCTACAATACTTTGCGCAAAATGTGAGCTGTTCCAAATAAAGCAATTTCTTGCACTTCCCAGTCTTTTGAATTACCTGGGAGTTTAGACAAGTTCTTACTCAAATTTTGCGGAACAAATTCCAGAGCTCCGATAACTATCGGGACGACCTGTGCTTTTACGCCCCACATTCGGCTGATCTCGATTTCCAAACTCTTGTATTTAAGACGTTTCTCTGCCTCCTTGGTACCGACGTTCTGATCGCAAGGTACAGCAACATCGATAAGTAAACACGATTTTTTCGCCAAATCACGGATAACTATATCCGGTTTGTTTGCCGCTATCATCCGATCAGTTTGAATTTGTTGGTCGTACAATATCGTACACAATCCAACAGACGTCACCGGATTTGGTGAGTGTTCGTACCACTTGGGGCATGTATTTGGAACTTCGAGGGCGGTACAGATCTGCCAGTGGAGGTAGCTACACACCCTGTCATGTCTTTTAAGGTATTCGGTCTTTGCTAGGATTGGACAAGCTGAGACAATATGATCAATGGTTTCTACTTGCTCCTGGCAAATGCGGCATTTATCATCTTGGGAAATTTTGAGAACCGCTTTATCATAATGTGTTCTCAAAGCCTGATCTTGGGCAGCTATTACAAGTGCTTCCGATTCTGGCTTCATTCTTCCCCTTTTAAGCCACATAAATGATTGATCTTTATTAATCTGAACCTTGTCCATTCTTTTTAGGTATTGTCCGTGGAGTGGTTTGTCCCTCCACGATTTCTTTAACATTTTTTGTGTCTCACAGGTCATGTTTAGCAGCATCAGAAGTTCAGTGTCTGTGTTATTCGACGTGTCTTGCCTAGTTTTCTTCACAATGTTTCTTGCTACACTAACAATGCCTCTGTTTCCCATTCTTCGGTCAGATTTCATGACCTGCCTCATTAGAGGGTCATCTTGATGGCTGACTACATACTTCCCCAACCCGACAATTGCGTTGTGCCAGGAGGCCTCAATTTGTTTGAGGCCTCTTCCACCTTCCTTACGTGCCACATAAAGTCTATGTATATCAGCTCGAGGGTGGGAAACATGATGCATTGTTAGCAGTTTTCTGGTTTTTCGATCCATGGTGCGAATTTCTTGCTCAGTCCAGTCCACTAGTCCAAAACTGTATTCGGCTACAGGTACCGCCAAACTACCTATTGCAGATATTTATTCCTGGAATTCAGAGCGGACTGCAGGACCAGTCTCACTCTCCTATAATACTCCCTACGAATTCTCTCTTTCATTCTGTCATTCGAGATGGTTTCACATTCTTCAATGCCCAGATATTTGTAAGTTTTACCTGGCTCAAGATCTTGAATCACAGTGTGCGTATCAATTTCAATGTTCTCAGACGTTGTGAGTTTCCCTCTTTTTAAATTGATTTTTGCACATTTGTCTAGACCAAACTTCATGCAGATGTCATTGCTAAAGTCATTCACGACAGACAGCATTTGGGAGAGAATCGCTTCATTCTTAGCAATCACTTTCAGATCATCCATGTAAAACAAATGTGATACTGGCCTTTCATCACCATGGAGCTTAAAACCAAAGTCAGCTTGCGACAACTGTCTCGATAGTGGGATCAAACTAATGCAAAACAGCAGTGGGGATAATGAATCTCCTTGAAAAATACCCCTGTTAATCTGAATACTTCTGGTTTCTACTGCTTCCTTTCCGCTGTGTATTAGTAACCTGGTACTCCACGACTTCATACTAGCCTTGCAAAATTCAATAAGTCTAGGATGAAATCGATAGATCTCCAGGGTCTTCAAAATCCAATCGTGTGGTACACTATCAAAGGCCTTTTGGTTGTCAATCCAAGCCATGCGCAAATTACGTTTGCGTTTCTTTACATCATTCAAGATGACTTTATTCAGTAGCAAGATTTCCTTACAGCCATAAGAGCCTTTACGACATCCTTTTTGTTCAGCTGGCATTAGATGATTCTTATCTATATGTCTATACATTTTGTCAGCTATGGCTGAAGTTATAACTTTGTACAGTACTGGCAGACAAGTAATTGGCCTGTAGTTCTTTGCCAAAGAGCTGTCTCCCGCTTTGGGTAGCAAATACGTGATGCCGCGTGTGAGCCATTCCGGGATTTCCTTTGGGTTTTCAAAAATTTTATTAACAGCCTTTGCTGGATGAGAATGTATTGCTGTTAATTTCTTAATCCAATAAATCTGGATCTTATCAATCCCGGAGGACTTCCAGTTTCCCATGTTCTTAATTGCTTCGAAGAGGTCCTCTTCCGAGAATTGGTGAACATCTTCCACTGTTTCTACAAGTTCATCGGCAGCATCAAATTCAGATTGAAGCCAAGATGCGTCTTTGTTGTAGGATCTGCTCTCCTCCCAGATTCCTGCCCAAAATGCTTCGACGTCATCTTTTGAAGGAGTAACAGCTTTGCCATTCGGTTTTTGAGTCAGATTGCGATAGAATCTCTTCGCGTCTGTTTCAAACAACCGGTTCTGTACACGGAAATCTATTATACGTTTGTACCTTCTTATTCGTTGAGCCCATGCTTGAATTTTCTCTTTTAGCTTCTCAACTACCATTAGCCTGTTGGTGTCATTTTCAATTTGGTATTTTTGTTCAACATTGAATATTCTTCGTTGAACTTTAGAGGTGTGCGTTGATTTAGAAGATGCCTCAGCTAAGAGTGATATTTCACGCCGGGTGTCGGCTATCCGTTTCATAATTCTGTTCATCCATGGAGCTGTTTACTCTGTTTTGCTGTCGGCCGTCGGTGTTCTTGGCTGGCCCCAAAATTATCTGAGATACTAGATATCCAGTTGCATATATGTGATAGATTTCAGTAATATCTAGATCTCTGCCTGGGGTCTCTACCACCTCATTTAAGACAGAATTCACTGTTTCTATCACTCTTTTAGCTGTGGCAGTTTCGTATATTCTCCTCAACGGTTCGCGAGATTCAAACGGAAGTTGACTAACTCTTTCTATCTCGTGCCGAAGGAGATTTCGCATCATGTCCTTATCGTGTAATTCATTGCAAGATGAGTTTTCACTACTGACGTGTGTTTCACTGAAATGCGATGAACCTTCCACGGGATCATCATTTTCAAGTTCTACATGTTCGTCATGTGGATTGTTCGAGCGAAGTACATACTCCGCATTTCTCTCAATGTCAGCAAGTTGTTCTGCTGTGAATTTTCCACTGCTGAGTATGTATCGTCGTTGACTGGCAAGCTTCTGTGAGTCTAGGGTAGGTCTCATATCTGGGTTCCGCTCTCTCCATACATGGAAAACTTCTATTTCTGAGCCCCCATTTTTCGTTTTTGCATAGTAAAAGCACCACATCACCTCCTTTAATTCATCTCGGGTCCATCTCTGACGATGGCTTCGAGCTACTGCCGGCTCTGGGTCCCTGGGACTAACATCCGTGGGATGGCCAGACGTCGACAAGGTGACGTTAGCTCGGTTTCTGAGCAGGTATGGGACATTGGTAGAACAAGGCACGTTGAGATTCATTACATTGCTTGTTCTATCTATTTTGCTCATTGGTTTGAATTGAGGATTCGCAGGACGCAAGTTCGAGTTCACAGATCACACTTAACCCTCGGGTTGTTTCCTGCCATCCGTTACTGCGACCCACAGTGGCCTCGGGGCATCCCCCGCAGGGCCCAGCAAGGGGTCCCTCCGATCGCCAGTCGGCATTACTAAACCCTACGGGATTTTCACTGACTGCTGAAGGCAGCCTCCTTCGCTGGCTAATGCAAGGTTCGGGCCTCCACTCTAATCAGTGGCCTGATGTGCCAACCCAGTTTCTCTCCTGTACCCTCTATGGGCCGACAACAGGAAGTCCAAAGGTTCATGACCCTTCCCTCTCTACTTACTTCCCACTCTCCTCAAAATGGAGTACTTCTTCGTCTGACCCCTCACCTTCAACCTATTCAGCAAGGGAGGCCCTACCGGTAGCTAGGCTACCACTGACATAGCTTTAAGGCTCATGGAGGTACTCAAGCTCCACCACCAACTGCAAGGTCGTGTACTCCCTAGGTGGAGTTATTATTATTATTATTATTATTATTATTATTATTTACAACAAAAATAAAAAGTTTTCATATTATTAAAAAAATAATAACTGGGTGCGAGTATACGGTACGTTCCCCAGGTCGAAGTTTCGTAACCCGAGACGGTTTAGGTTCGATTCTCAAAGCTTGTAGATTTTCGACACCAGCTAGTAGCTGTGTCGAAGGCGACCACTGTACAAATAAGAATTCTAGAGGCCAGTTGCTCTGTTCGGCCGCGCCCATACATTCCTCTGACGCATTCCAGGTGTATGCGAATCAACGTGAATCGCATGGAAGCCCTCTTTCCCAATCCGATCCCACTTTTTCATTGTTCGATTGATGAGCCAGACTCCCCATTCTTAAACTGCCTACCCCCACGATAAATTCTCCAACAAGCGTCGGAGATGCGTGATGGCGAGATATCTGTGAATCACACACCAGAAAAAGAACTAGGGGGTATACGCTGCTTACCAAAACTTTTCCTTCCCTTTGGTGGCATTGATCACACAAGCACACAAACAAAACAAAAGGAGTCAGACCCAAAGACTTGACACATGTTTCTCTATGTGTTTGAATGCGCTGAATCCGAATCTGAAGCCAGAATTGCGCCATCACCCTCCAATTTTTTTGCAAAAAAACATCGTGACATAGTCTTTTATGTTTTGGGGGGTGGTTGTCAGTCCCACAGACTTTACATATATTTTCTCTATGTATTTTGACACACAAAATTCGAATATGAAGCCAGAATTGCGCCATCACCCTCCAATTTTTTTTGTTTTGTATTTTTTTGTCACCCTCCAACAGCCGTGAAATTGTATTTTTTGTATTCAGGGGCTGTTGTCAGACCCAAAGACACCTGTTTATCTACGAATGTCGAAGCGCTGGATCCTGATCTGAAGCCGGAATTGTGCCACCAACTTCCATTTTTTTAAATCGTGAGAAAACACCGTGAAATTGTAGATTGTAAATTGCGATTTAAAAAATGGAGGATGTTGATGGCTTCAGATTCGAATTCAATGCGTCAAAATACATGGAAAAACATGTGTCAAGTCATTGAATCTGACAACAAATCCCGGAAACAAAAAAAATTCAATGTCACGATGGTATTTTGCGATTAAAAAACTTGGAGGGTGATGGTGCCATTCTGGCTTCAGATTCGGATTCAGCACGTCGAATTACGTAGAGAAACATGTGTCAATTCTTTGGGTCTGGCAACTTTGTGTGTGTGTGAGTGTGTGCCTGTGTTATTGCTCAATTACTAATATTTTTTTAAAGTGCACGACTTCATTTAAAGATCTAAAATTGAGGAATAAATTGCAATGCTTCAATTTTAACCACCTTCGGAAAATAATTCTGACGCGTGTGCCAAGTTAATGCTCGAAAGAACTTTGGAACACGTATTTATTTACAGCAATACGAGTTACAAGAAAACTTAACGAACGAAAATTGCAGATCGCTTTGTTGAGATGATTCCAATATTTTTCCGCCTATAGTGTCGTAAAGGGAGGAAAAGTAATCATTCTGGTAAAATGATCAGTCCGAAGGCTGGGTTGACCCTTCCAAAGCGGTAGTGGAAGAAAGAAAACTATTGTGCTGGTTGAGAGGAACTGGAGGAAGCGAGAGAGTTCGCCGTAACTTTTCTCTCCCAGCTAGAACGCCGAGGCTCCCTCCTGCACCAAGAGAATACCATTCACAGGACGAATGCGACTACTTAGCACCACCCATCACTTCAGCAGCTTCCCTTCTGCCCCTGCCCGGGCCATAGAGAATGCTTATTCAGGAAACAAAAAATGATTCTTACCCTTGTCAGGAATCGAACCCAGATCCTCGTTCATTGAAAATGAACGCACCGACCACGAGCCCATCTCGAGGAAAAATAATGACTATAACACTAATAACAATAATAATATTAATGATAATAATAATATTAATAATAATATTATTAATAATAATATTATTATTATTAATAATAATAATAATATCACATTATGTACATGCATGCGCCATCACCAGTAATTGATGAATTCGCCAGAACATAGGAATTTCCAACGTTATATTAGGATAGAGAAATAAAAAAAATGTTCTTCGTGGTCCACCACTTATTTTTTAAAAAATTCTTTGTA
>JAHLJT010003606.1:43585-59462 GCA_031308135.1 Acheta domesticus | reverse complement strand
AATAGTTAAAAATTGTAATAAATCGTGGAATTGATCACAACCTCTCCCGAAAAATCATGAAAACTGAAAATTTCTTACTTTAATATTATCCCCTTAATATTAGTATAATATGTGAGTTACAATTATAACACAGATAGTACGAGTAAGTTTGTACTATATCTAAGCACCACTGATTTTGTAACAGATGATTTTTTTAAAACACATTAACATAAATAGAGTAACATGAATAAGTTACTCTTATCATTAACATTAATAAGTTACATCGTGCATGGCAAAAACAGTGGCAGAATTCTTATTTCAAACTCACGATGATCAAGCCCTCCATAAAAACCTGGTCGTCATGCGTGGCTCAAGGCGCGAGGAGGTAATTTTCATTCGCCTTCGGATCGGGCACTGCCACTTCTTACAAGGGCATCTTATCGCATTGTGACCCACTCCGCACTTGCGAGAAATGAACAGGCCTTACCGCATAGAATGCTCTCGTCCACTGCAATAATTTAAGCGGTATTCGGAGAAGGCATCACCTCGTCGACTCTCTGAAAGAGTTGTAGGGTAATCCTCTCTCCGCAGAGTCTTTCTTCGAGAAAATGAACTTTATAATCTAATCTGAGAGATGAGGGTGATTTTTAAAATGCCTTCTATGAACTGATTTCCTATTGTTCATGAAACATTCTCTTTATCAGTTATTTTATTTCATAATTAGTCAGACTTTACTATATTTTACTCTATTTATAATTAATAAAAATTATTTCACTGATTGACACGAGCTCCAATGACATGTTGAGGCGCCTTTAAACCGTAATCATAATCATCATATGATTTAAAATCAATCTATATATTTATGGCATCTTTTCTGACAATTTTGCCAATAATATTGCACTACGCAATTGTTAAGGTGATTAAGCACAATTCACGTTTCGTTTATTTTAAGAAACTATGAAGTAGAATTTTGTGTAAATAATAAAGAAAGTAGATCTATTGTTCGGATTTGGGGGCTTGCGAGTTCATGAAAACACTGATGTTGTAGGTGTCTATCTAAAATTAAATGTATTATGATGTTTGATTCACATTATTGTATTGGGATTCCTTATCTATGCAGAAAATATTCCTCATGCGTATACCTTACAAAGGCTAAAATTATTTCACAAAACAACAGAAAACAAGGACGGTGTGATTCGTGTGAATAAAACGGTACCTTACTTGAATATCGATAACCGTGGTAATGTGAGTTTCCTAGAGTTTCTTTGGATTGCGATGGAGCTCCTCCAATCGAACATAATACTTCAGACACTGTTTATAGAAGAAACAATAAAACATAATATAATGTGTGAAAATAGCACCTTCGAGAACACCTGTGTTCCATTTAAACATTTTAACTGGAAAATTGTAACGGGATTGAAATTTCTTAGCTACAAACTCAGTATCTTTAAAGTTTATTCAAAGACGTTTTTGTTACTTTCTTAATAGCTCGTTTTAAGAAAATTACATCGAATCGTAACATTTTAGGACTTAATTTTTTTCTTCTAATTTAATTTATTCTTCTTTTAACAGGTGGTTATTCAAAAATAGTTAATAAAATATTTAACTTGAGTGAAGATTTTCCCAAAGAAAAATAAACATTTGCTATTTATATCGCAATTGCTGCTTATATATAAAGAATTCGAGAAAAATGTCATTGCTCTTTTCTGTGACCGCGTGTGGGGCGCGTGGGTCGTTAGCGTCCACAGGGCCAGCGTCCAGGTGAATTGGGTGGGTGGGGGGTCTCGCGCCCGCGCTCACCAATCCGTTTCGCCTGAATACCCACTCCTCTTATTGCTCTTACTCCCTCTCTCCCCTCCCCTTCTTTTACTGCCTCCCTCCCCGATAGTGAAGCAGCGACGCCGACGTCAATCACCTCAAAAATTGCTCCGCCCCTTTGAGATAACGAGGAGGAAAATCTTCAAGGGGAGGAAGGGGGAAGTGTCTGAATCTTGGCGCAAAAGCCAATGATAAGAGCCGCTTTGCCTAGGCTCCGGGATTGGTCAAGTGCCCAGACGTGGTTGTCCAAGCTGTGGAAAGGTCAGATTTGGCCGCATAGGGTATCGCCCAGAATTTGTGATATCGACTGTACAGTTCTGGAAACCAAAATTGATCGCGGCCGTCTGCGGCTAAGTTCAGCTTGTGCACGGCTTGGGCAGCCCTTATCATGACGATACGTTGCAGGCGGAGCCTCACAAACCTAGGCAGCCAATCTCAACACAGAGGGGAGTGTCCTAACAGAATTACGCCGTACAAAATGGCGGGCGTCTTTAGTTCCGATATGGAAATATTTTCAAATAAAAATACATGGAATTAAACACTTTTATGAACATGAAAGTAAATTTATTGAAATATATATGAACACACACACTTAACCACTGTTAACGCAATTCTTTTTGAAGAAATTACGTTGATGTGAGATACAATAACATTAATTTTAGACCAATTACTTTCTTATACACATTTTAAGTTCAATATTGTCGTTCATACACCAATCCATGAACTTTAACACATGTCCAGTTTACTTAAGAATTTTTTCATAAGAAAAAATATTATAATTGCATATTTGCAATTGTTCATATGATTCTAAAATTTGCAAAAATTGCAAAATACTGTCTTTCTCAAATCGATAGAGGACTTCTATCACGATCACACGATCTATCAACTGTTTCAATAAAAGATAATAAAATTCAAAGACCAAGTGTATATTTATTTTTAAAGCAACAATTAAACTAGATATTAAACAATCAATTTGAATCTCTTGTGAAAATTATGATTTGCGATATTCGACTCAGGGACAATTTGAGCACACTCTCCCGCAGGAATAACGCACATTTCGAAATTGTTTATAACATGTTTAATTGTTGCAAAATTGTTAATTCACAGTTTTCGGTTCTGGGTCATCAGGGAACTCTTCCCACTTTAGAATTGCAAAAATTGGAAATTGTTTATAATTTACAAATTTTGCAATACTTCTTTATTCTCTCATTTTAATTGCCTTTCAACAAGTGGCGAAATTCCGCAATTCAATCGTCGCTATCGCCTTTCGTTTTGGAGATTCGCAATTGTTTGTAGGAAATTAACATCTGATGCCAACCCTCATTTGTTTTACAGACAATCCAGTCGCCCTCCCCCCCCCCCAGTCAAGTATATGGTTCAGATGGTTTTGCAGTGTCTCGCTTTCCGCCGATTATATTATACAATATTAACGATTTGTATAAATGAATTTACGGCAAAACGGTAGAAATTGTTGCTAAGGAACTATTGCTGTTTTCTAATATTGAAAATTTCCTTCATATTCTTAATACATCGTTGAAACTTGAGTTTCATTATTTTCATTCGTCTGCAGTACAATAAATTTTGTTTCAAATTTCAAAACGCAGAAGCTAACTGTTGTCCTGCAAATGTGTAGGTTTCTTTATTATGTGCCTGGGTATCTTATACTTACTGGTGCAAAGTGTCTGCCAATAGTTTACTGTCTAGCGAGAAAACTGATTATAAACAAATCATTTTATTATTAATAGAATTATGATATAAACAAATTAACTTTTAAAATTATATTTCGACGGAACGGTGGCACGGTAGACAATTTTAATATGTATTCCACGAGGCGAATGTTGTGCAGCAGAAATATTCTTCGTAATATTTTCAATTTTGGTGGAATTGTGTCACATTTTATTTTTAAATTGAACTGCGTAGGTTTTTACCTGCAGTTAATAGATCGTGTAAAAAGAGATAGAATAATGCCTCATTTGGTAATAATTAGAGTAAAAATATATTTTTGACACGCGGTTTGAGTCATCCTCAACTCTAAGGCAAGCAACGCTTATCATTTGCTATTCTAGCAATTCAAGTAGTCTATCCTCCGAAGATTTCCCCCTTTCTCCTCGCCTTAAAAGTCATAAAAGGAAAGGCCGGGTCTGAAGAATGTAACACTAATCCAGTAATATCGGAGAATGCTTCGCTACGACCTCTTGGATAATTGTGACAAATAATTTAAATTCAATATAGAAACAAATAATAGAGTTGTACTACTGCAAATTGTAATTATACACACATGTAAAATAAATGTAATTAGAGAAATTTCTAATGAATGGTATGGAAAATTAAGAATGAGTTCAGTTAATTTTAATGAGAGAGCAATTTTACAGGGAAAATGTTTTTTAATGCGTTTATTCCATATATATATACAGGGCGCTGGATTGTGAGCCCGCACGTCGATTAAAAAAAATAATTCACTTGTCCAACATTTTTTTAAGTGTCGGAGAGGCTGTGATTCTTAGGGCAAATAGTGTAGTGGACATAATATATTGCTGAACCTAAATACGTGAGTTCGTACCCCAGCGTTGACAAAACTTTGGGGAACTGGAAACACTTCTGCGGGCATTTGTGGTATTTTAATATTGTTATAACTAGGTCCCGGACAATTATGTAATAAAATATTTTCCTAAGGTAACTCTATAAAGTAGAATCAACGATATATTCATGTTTCACATCGGTTAGTGGTCAAACACATTGAATTTTTAGAACATATATTTACATATTTTACCCGAAACTACATATATTTACACATTTTACACAAATGAACATATTTTTACATATTACTGAATTTTTCCGTTATCCTACATTTAAAAAAATGTAATTCTTTATTTTTCCTATATGGTTTTGATAAGGAATCATCCAAACAAACAATTTAGCAATTGTCAAATATTTTTTCTGTACTCTCCTCTCTAATATGCTGCTATTATTACCCGCTGAAATGAGAGTATCCATGAATGCCAAGGGTATTGCAAGTAAAAGGAGAAGGCGGCGATGGAATCATAGCTTCTGTTCTGTTAGTTTTCAGCGCGAGTATTGCAGAAAACAGAAAGGAAGTTTGATTTGTGAAGATGATTTGTTTAGCAAGCGATATCGCGCACCCACTTCGCGTCTTTTAGAGGTCTCCTTTGACCTTGATAACCTTCACCAAAAATTACATACGCCAGCTCAAGATGGGCCGTTGATATTTTTCTTTCCCTGATTTTTACATGCGACCCTCCACTGTTGTTCGTAAATTATCTCTTTGGACCGAAAATCTAAAGTAAAATCTCGCTGTGAAACCTATGTGCAAGGAAATCATATTGGCAAGGTTGTGATGGGTTGAATGAACGTTTAAAAATGTAAGTCTTATTTTGTTAACTTGTGAAGTGTTACCCAAATGCAACCATCAATTACAAAACTATTTAACTATACAAAGTTTTTTGTGGCCTAATGAAGTTAAACACAAAGCCTTCTTTCTGATACGAATGCAGCACCGTAAATGTGCAAGACAGAAGAAGCCCTGCAGTTATTGTTCCAAAATTACTACTTCTAACCTATCTTGTGCATGCGTTGTGTTTGCAGAACTGATTGGATCTCAGTTTTATAAAGTTGACGCATTGATTTCCAATAAAAAAGTAATTAACAAGATGGGGCACCTGGATCGACGCTATGAGCTACAATGCTCAAAATTTTGAATTTGTAATAGAAGTTATACATCAATTTGATTCTGAAGCAGCAGCATGTATAGACTTATTGAAGCAATTGTTTGATATTGAAAAGCTGAAAAACTATATTGCCCCATATTTCAGTAAGCACTACAATTAAATTTTTGGAAACATCTTCCCTGAAACTTTCTGGTAACTTTGAAATTAGCTAATCAGCAGTAGCTTCTTTAAAAGCTGTTTATGTATCATTCGAAGGTCAATAGACGGATCTAATAAAGAAATAGAGATTATTAGTTCTGGAGAAGAACCCAAGATTCGGTGAAAGAGTAAGCGAGAATTTTTTTTATAAAAGCTTATTTTTTCAAAGTAGAATCGATCTTTTAAGTGACTATCACATCTGATGATAAATTAATTTTAACTGGTATTCACTGGATACCGCATCCGTTTAATTATGTGCGTTCGTTTTTCCAAGCTTTGATTTTATTGGCATCAACTTTGAGAAGTGACACGCATTCATACAAACATAACATTTTCCATTTAGGGTTAAAACACTGTTCACAAGTAGGAATGAAAGATAATTGATTAGCTTCCATGTCATTCACTTTATCACGCTCTGTAAGACGTTGCCTCTACGAAGCGTTCTTCGGCCGAATCCGCCAATCATTGGATCACCTCTTTGCTTATATCTGGTGGACGTTATTATCTTTAGAGTTTGTGTTTATACGAGTTTATACGAGTACTTTTATTTTATTACATCTGGTCTGCAAGTAAAAAACTGCCTAGGAGTTTTATATATTTTCTTAGACTTCAACTCGGTAAAAACGAAAAAAAATACCAAAAATATTTCATCTCGTCAGTTTTTTGTTACTCTGAATTTTTTCTTTGCATTTTTAGCGTAAAATTCCTAATTAAAACATAGCATTCTGCTTTTTGTTTTAAAATGACCTTAAAACTAAGACTTCTCGCATTAATGGTTTCAATTAACCTGAACTTGGGAATAAATGAAAACTGGTGGTGCTACAGAATGCCACAAACTTTCCCGTATTAGTTTTCTAATTTTTTGGTCTCGGCTAGCTATACGGACTGGCCATATACTCTTGCCAGCTGCCATCTATCGCCGCCCAAAGTACATTTTTTTATATTTTCTTAATTTTTCGGTTTCGTAATTATAGAACGGAAATACTATTTTACGAATATTAAAGAACAGCAAAACTTAGTCATCAATGGCAAGTTTCTTTAGAAACTTTGGAGCCGTTTTTTAAGGAAATGGCGTGTAAGCCATACTCTAAATTCAAAATTTAAAGCTCTTTTTCTCAGAAACTTTTTGTTTTCGAAAAACTTTATTTAAAGTTATAAGAAGCACTTTACCTCACAATTACAATAGTGTTTACAAATTACGGGAAATGTGACGTGGAAACAAGATTTTCTCTAAAACGGCTCAATTTTTTTCTTTAAACATTTGGTAAGGATAGTGCCTAATATACTCTTTAACATAACATAATCGCCATATTGCTCTATTCCTTTTTCTCAAAAATTACAAAAATGAAATTTTTTGACCTGAATCTCTAGCGTTGTTAATATTTAGATTAGTGGCGATTTGTTCATATGATTATATTTATGAGTAGATGTGATTTGAAAATGTGAAATAAAGTTTCTCAAAAACTCAACCGTTTTCTGTGAAACCAAGCCCCTAATTCCGCATTTTCAGAAACGCTCAAACGCCATTTTCTCATAAATGGATCCATATTTTATCTTAAAACATTTCGAACGGATAGTGCTCTTTGCACTCTTTAATATGACGTCAAGTTGAATTTGGGGTATTTTTTCGATTTTTAAAAAAATAGACAAATGTATTTTTTGGAAACATCTCTTTATACCGTCAATATGCATATTTCCAGCAACTTGTAAACACTATTGTATTTGAAAGTTGATGTACTTCAAATGACTTCTTATGATGTTTTTCGAAAATTCAAAAATTGTCTCTCAAAAACAGCTTCAAATTTCGCATTTACAGTAGCGCTTTAAACGCCATTTTCTTAAAAACCGCTACAAATTTTTCAAAGAAATTTGTCAGTTAGAACGAGATTTTAATAGTTCTTTAATATTCTTCAAATAATATTTCCGTTTTACTATTCAGAAATCGAAAAATGAAACTTTAAAAAACGTGTAGGTTGGGCGACGATACATGGCAGCTGGCAAGAGTGTGCGGGAATTCCGAATAGCTAGCCGAGACCATAGGAAATAGAAAACTAATACGTGAAAGTCTGTCCCATTCTGTATCACCACTAGTTTTTTTTTAAATCTACGTTCTCTAGATCGAACTATGAAGATTACTTTTATTTTATTGGAGAGGGTATAAAACACATTGACGTTTCTCGGGAGCAAAACAGTAGTAGAACAGAGATAAAAGACTTTATTTATTTATTTATTTATTTATTTATTTATTTACGTCAAAAACAGTTAAAAACTGCGTATGACGAGCTATGGGGAGAAGTGAATTTTGTGCACGTTTTCATAATTCTGTGGTCTCTATCCTAAACCATATTCTAGTCGAATTTTGAATACAGAAAAGAGAGTTTTTTTTCGAGTTTTGTTGACAAAATATTCGCTCCTATATAATAAAATATATTTTCAAAGGTAAATTAGCTATAAATTTCTGCCCTGAACCCTCATGTTCTTCATGAAAGAATAATACTTTTTGCCGCGATAATATGAAAAACGATAATTTGAATAACTATATTTCCCACTGAAATTCAGAAGACGTGCACAAATAATGAAGTTACATTTATGTCCAGAAGCAAAACAAGGGACCATCTCAGCATTTGCTCAAGGATCAGGGAAACTGGACGAAAAACCTGATCGAGATGGGGGCCATCAACCCAGAAACTGTGGTACAATACTTGTTACAGGTTCTTTAGAATTATACAGTCCAAATGATAAATAATTACATTAACTATCATTGTTAAAATTAATTCTACTTTCCTTTTTGATGCTCGGTATAGTCTCAAATTGTATAGAAACAGTTATGCAGCAGAAAAGATTTTACTTGGGACTTAAACTTTTCTATGGAATTTAATCGTTTAATGTCTTCTGGCAAAGTGTTGTAGAGTAATGTACATGAATTGTATGTGAATTTTTTGTAGTGAGCTGTTGATACTGCCACCTGGTGAATATGATTACTACGTCGTGTGTTATACTTATAGACATCGGCGTTTGCTGAAAATATATTCCCGTCCTTAAGTAAGTCATTTTTGACAAAAACTACTGATTCGTAAATCAGGAGACAAGGTAATGGTAAAATTCCCTAGATTAATAAAGAGTGACTTACAAGAATCACGTGGGTTGGATTTGCTTATTATTCGTACAATTCTTTTTTGTAATCTGAAAGTCTGTGAACTATAAGATGTGTTTCCCCAAAATATTATGCCATATCTCAGGCGGGAGTGAACATTGGCAAAATATACACAACGAGCTGTATGAAGGCTGACGGAATTTGAAAGAATTCTGAACGCGTAGCATAATGAGCTTAATTTTGTGTTCAATTCATTTAAGTGGGCATTCCATTTGAGGTTTGACTGAATTGATAGACCTAAAAATTTTGTTACATTAACATCAGTCAATGGCACACCACAGTGACTTCCGTGTTTCCTGCCTACAAAACTGAATTGACATTAATTTTTGCAAATGTACTGTTGATTTCAAGTTTTTTTAAATGTGAATTGTGTTGTTATAATAAGAGTGGGAGAAGAGGGAATGAATGGCTTAGTGTCAAAGTGTTTCTCTAGAACTCAGAGAGCAGCGGGTTCGAGTCCTAGTCTTCGTAACTTCCTTTTTTCATTCTACATTACAAAAAAATTCACTAAATTGCAAAATTATACATTTGTCTTGTCAAAGTTATGTATAATGTAAGCAAAATTTTGCTGTTGCTAAAAAGGAATGCGAACCAGCAATTCTAAAATAATGGTAATAGGCTGTCTGTATGTGCGGCATTGAGACCAAAATAATATGATCTTAAATTGCATCCTTCGCAGTACTTCCGTGTTTTCCTCTCCGTGTCAAAATGAGATAAGGAGCTCTGCGACGTTGCCACTTGACAAGAAAGAAAAATCAATATTTTCACTCGCGGCTTAGCAAATTGAACTACTCCGTTTTCATCATTCGACATGGCTCACCATAGCCAAGCCTCACGAGAGCGAGTTATCGCATTAGTAAACCAGGAATTTTGGATTCCTTAATAATGTATTCCTTGTATTTCTTAGAATAAGATATTATGAATAAACAATTAATATAACAAATTCTAATAGATAATTTGGAGAATAAAAAAAATGTTTTATAGAAATATAAAAAGCCCTTTTCAGGGTCACCTTGTTTTAAAATCAAAATAATATATTTACGCTATGGAGACAGTTTTATAATATAGTTAATTTGACAAAAACAAATCACGGATAAGCAAAACAACTCTGGGCACGAACCGGGATCGATCCTGCCGGTCTAGGGTTCTGGAAGAAAGGATTCTACCACTGAGCCAAACGAATACATCTTTCAATTCCTTACATAAACTTACGTATTGCTGGCGTAAGTTATTGTGCCAAATGTCGGACAACGTTTGAAATGTCTCCAATATATTTAGACAATTACAAATTTATCAAACGGAATTAAAACTGGAATTACTGAAATGCATCCCACTTTAGGGGAGTCCCACTAACTATTGACCATCCCCGTAATTCTAAACGGTTCCCGATATCGAAATACAGTTTTCGCACAACAATGCACAATCATGGGGCAAGAGAAAAGAGAAATGGTTTAGAGATATTGTTTGAAATATTTTTAGTTTTGGAGAAATTAGAGAATCTTTAGTTTGTCTAAAGAGAACCATACATTTTTTCTCATTAGCAACAGAAATATCATAAAAGAGGGATGCAACATATGCTAATATTTTATAGTATTTTGTGTATAAAATTATACATTCTAACATGAGATTTTAAACGAAACGTGCAGTTTTTCCTGTAGCAAAATATGTAGTTTTCACAGCCCATAATGCTTGAAGTTACAATAACATATTGAAAGTAATTCATGTCAATGCGGTTAGCTGGACCAAATCTTTTGGGATTAGGTGGACTGTGGCCCATTTAACCCCCTCAGAAATCTTTTTTGCATTAAAATCTTAATATTTCTATTTAGAAATCGAGAGAACTATCGTGAGAGCAAGAACAAAAAATAGCAACTTATACCCAAGAGTACTGGTTGAAATGGTTCAGGGATAACCATCGTTGCCACTGCAGCGTCTCTGATATGTGTTCGGGATCCGACGGTGATAAATATTCAATACTACTTGTTAAACGGTAATCGAATTCAGCATGCCTGGAGGAATTTTAGCGACCGCTGCTCAGATCGGCAGTTGTCCTTGTTTTCTATAAATTCTAGATGAGTGCCGGAACATACTTTATCAACGAGCCACAGACCGCGCGCGATTTTTTCCTTTTTAATCATCGCCCCCTTCTCTTACACACAGCACATTTGCAGGACACTACCACACACATCGGAGACCAGTCCGGAGCTCTGGCTTGACCCGCCCAGGGCGGTGTCCTGCTAGTGGAAATGTCTAGAGAGCAAAACCCCGTAACCCGATCGTGGTAGGACTGCGCGAGGTCTCACAAAACAGTGAGAAGGAACGTCGTCAAATATACAAGAATTTAGATGACCCCAAGAGCAATATTGACATAATAATGTCAAAAGGCAATGTGGTTGCAGAAATTGTTCATTTTAGTCCCAGTAAATGGATATTTGATTTTTTTAAAGTAAAGAAGAAAAGTTACTTGTTTGATGAATGTAGATAAAAACTGTACTCAATGTTTACGACGGTTTAACTATGTTAAACGGTACTTCATGTATCCGGATTGACAATTCATCTAGAAAAATAGATATGAAGTGTAAAATGTCTGTGTTTGTCATAAAATGTTTCATTATAAATAACGTTTTGTGTGTTTTCGAATGTTTCTTCATAATAGACTCGTCATAGAACTGTGTTCAGATACCCTTAATAGTTCACTTACACACAATTAGTGGCTCGTTAACCTCACACTGCAGTTAAGTGGATCATTTTTTCGTCAACTACTTTTCTGCATCCCACAGCTACTGTAAATTTGCTAAAACTTGAAATTTAATAAGTTGTATACTCTTTTCTTACAAGTGACTTCGTATTATTAAGTAATAAAAGTTTCGCTAACCTTAGATAAACAAATACTAAAAATAAAAAGCATATAATGGCCCTAAACCAAACTATCTCGGTTATTTTAGTATTATTATTTCGTCAAATATTAAATATTTGCCTTTATTGTTTTTTGTTCATTACTACATAGGAGGATCCCTAATTTGTTGATTGTCTGGGAGCCCTTGGTCATTAAGTCCGGTCTTGGGTTTACAATCAACTTTTTACATCACTGTAAGTTTTTTCTCTATATTTCTTTTCAAAATATTTTAAAAATGAAAAATAACTTATTACTCATTTTCATGGTCTAATTATTTCAGGAGAAAAACTATAACTTCTACTTAAAAAAATTAAGGATGATTGAATTGATCCAAAAATAAAATATTACAAACAATGTCTCGGGGTACATTTCGTGTATCATGTTTCAGTGTTGTTGAGCGAAAAACTGCATTTCGATGTCGTAAACCATTTAAAGTTATAAGAGTTTTCCATAGTTGGTGAGATACCCGGTATTTATATTATTTCAGTTAGTATCTGAAACAGAGCACTGAAATAGAGTTGAAACACATACTAACTCAGAAATATTTTACGTAACATATAACTTTACTCTCCCATTACAGTATAGAATCGGGTATTTACAATAGAGGATTGTGGGCTACGAAACTTCTCAAATAATTTTTCGACGTATTGGTCACCAGGTGCACAGTAGCTCACTGCGTTAGTGATGCCGCAGGTTAAGTCGCGAGCTCGTAGGTTCGATTCCCATTCTATTTTATATTTTTGTTTACTCAATAATAATTATAATTGGCCAAAGTGCATTTCTTTAACAGTATTGTTTACATCCACTTTGCTGTGGATTCTTTATTTTTTTATTATTTTTGTAGCCCTTAAAAGGGCCGTTTTCTCTCTTCAATAAGAGGACCAAAAGCCATCGTTCTCTATCACTGCTTGCAATCTACGCGGCAGCGAAGCCACCCACGTAGCAGGATAGTTTGGATTATGTTCTACCTCCCCCCAAGCATCATCCCAACATCCCAGAGAGCATCTGTCGTGGAAGGGGGTGATCTGGCCAATTTTCGGCCATGACACGCTTCGTCCTCGGCCCACATGTTTTCAATTGGGTTCAGGTCAGATGCACGCGGAGGCCAGTCCAGAACCTGTACTTCCTCCCTGCTGTGCAAGCCATTCCTGAACCAATTTACTTTTGTGAACCGACGCGTTGTCATGCTGAAAATTCACTTCTCCATCCGGATACATTTGGCGCACCGACGGAACCATAATATCTCGCAAGATATGGAGGTATTGGGATGCCAAATCGGGTGACCATGTCATCCTGTGGAGAACTCCAATACCACGTGCAGAAATCCATCCCACACAGACACACAGATACCCGTCCCGAACGCGTACATTGATGAACATATTCCGGAAAATGACGGGTCCCCCGAGGCCGTACACTCGTACTGGTCCATCATTTGCAGAGGAAAAAACCTGACTCGTCGTAGAAAATTACATTTCCCCAGTCCCGATGAAGGTTGTCCTCGGCAAAGCCAACCTGTAGAGTCTGTGGTCCTCGGAGAGCCCTTCCTTAACCGCTGCCCTGCGGGACGCAAAGTCCGTGTCCCTTTAAGCGGTTCCTGACAGTTCTCGAGCAACCAGGAAAGTCGGTGGCACGTTTTTCAACTGAACCGAACTGAGAAACGGTGTCTCCCTAGCCAGGTTCACCAATTCGGCGTCCTGGGCTTCCCCGAACACACGCCACGTCCAGTGCCAGTACGTCTTCCCCACTTCTCCTGTTTCTCGATACTGCCGCAACCACCTACGTGCAGTAACGGGAGGTACACCGTACCGACGCCCGCCTCCGAAGCATAGAGATTTGCACTTTCAACCAACGCTATGACTCGCTCCTTGACAGACCGATCGTAATGCGACATGGTAAAAGAATGCGGGCTAATCGCCACGGCGCCGCGGCGGTGAACTGCGGCGGTGCGAAAGAGGGGCATGAAAGAGGGGGCCTCCCTAAGGGGGATCCCTATCCTCTAAATGGAGATATTTTCTGAAGTTAATTATTCCACTCTATGCACATTTGCGTAGGGTAACGATTAACAGTGTTACGAAATAACACAGTATCCTGTTCGACCGCGAAGTGCTAGCAATACTTATTTTCCGAAATTTTGATTTGATAAAAGTATTGGTGGCAAGCTTTTGTAATACATTCTATTTTTATATTACAATTGTTTGAACTGATAGAATCATCCAGAATACGTTCGTAAAAATTAATATCTATTAATTTTAGCTTACGTTCATTGAACAAAAGAACTTCCTCTACGTGTGATAAGTGGAAGCTTGATGAGTCAAAGACTCTGCGAAAAAGTACATCTGAATCCATTTATCGAGTACTTTATAATAACAAAATGAAGCTGAATTCTAGTGGTGTCTTCTAAATATTTTTGAAGTTATTTCGAAAGCAAGAACTCGTCTATTGATGACGTCAAGCGCAAATGTATAATATTCATTTGTCCTCGCTTCCTCCCGGACAACATTACACGTCCGATTGTTTTCCAATTCCCAATTCACTCTGTAGAGAAACTTCCCTCTACGACTTTGTTCTGATAAATTTCTCGGAACAGCATACCGTTCTATTTACCCTATTTTTACGAAAATGTTGATTCGCAAACAAAGAATATTCAAAACTAATCATTTTCTTGAGAAATTTAATGAAATCTTTTAAAAGTTTTAATGGTTTAATGTTAAATGTCTTAAAATTAATTAATTAATTTATATTTATCTTCTCGTTTCACAATTACCTTTGTAATTACTGGTATTTACCTGAATTCAAACGGATTGCTAAGCTGTATTAGTTTTTTTTGGGTTGGGATTAAATGAAGAGTTTTTTTCATGCTTTTACGAGTGAACTAAGTCCGCTTTTTATTAAATTCTTTCAAATTAGTAAAAGTACTCATTCTTGCGCGATGACATTCATACTTTTAATAATTAAATTAATGTTTACAACCTTTTTATGATGATTCTAATCACTTAAGAATTGTATTTTAAAACATATACAAAGCACCGATAATAATATAAATTTATAAATCTGTTTTTATAAACAAAACTCTGAAAATACATCACCAGATGGAAGCAAAATCTAACCTAAATTAATAATCCGACAACGCTACTCGCTATAGCGCAGATCAGGGTGGAGACGAATGCAAAGTGTAGCGAAGGTCAACACATTTCCCCGTCGGGAAAGCGGTGAGCAGAGCGGCGAGCATCGACAGCGAGAATCACGAAGTATTTCTCGAATGGCAAAATTAGGAAGACCACTTCTAGCGGCAAAGTCTTGTAGACACGACAGTAAAACGAATCATGTGGAAGCTTTTCATTCACTTCTACTTGCGCGAGTAGTTTTTTAATCCACCATAGAACGAGTTATGTTTGTATGAATCTTGTCACTTTTCAAAGTGGATGCCATCAAAGCTAGCAAATATAATCATTACATTGTTATATGAAAATTTTATTCTGAAAAATGGAATCTAGTTTTCAAGAATTGATAATGTAAGCGATATAATTTTGTATATTTACTACTTCGTATTCATTAGACACAGATACAGTACCCACTGTTTCAATTTAAAAAATTAATCATCATTTGCGATTGTCCACATAAAAGATTGATTGTAGTTTGAAAATAAAATAATCTTTAATAGAAAATTTCCTTCGTACTATTTCTCCTGCGATCACATCTTCAGCAACCATAATATGTTTTAACACGTATATGGAAACATCGTCTGATACACCGAGAGAAATTGGTTTATGCAGTAGTGGTTGTTATGAGTGTGCAAGAGCGTCGATAGTCATAGTAGCTTCCTCCCTGACCCTCTTCCATCACTCGGTGGAGTTTTGTATAGTTCTGCTGAATCTTGTGAATAGGTATTTAAGAGGCATTTTTTGGAAATCGTGGCGGTCTGTGAGACCGGCAGTTTATCTGTCCGTATTTTTCGTAGTGGTATGTGGTGAGACGTTTGTTTGTCTTAGTGTGAAAGTAAATTTGTGAAACGGGGTTTAACTTATTATTTACGCTCTTGGACGAATTTTCTCAAATATTTAATATGTTTACTTTGCAAAATATTGTAATGGATTGCCAAATCGTTCGGACGGATCCCTTTCAAGAAGAGAGAAACTTAGTACCCTA
>JAHLJT010003606.1:0-42585 GCA_031308135.1 Acheta domesticus | reverse complement strand
GGGCTTCCCATTTAACTGTTTTCAAGTAGGTTTTCACCGGTTTTGGCACCAATGTATCCGAGAGTTGTCGTGTAACAAAGTGTACCTTGTGGTATCTCTGCTCGTAAGGTGGTGGTTTTTTTTCTTTAGAGGTCGGCTCATGCGCATCAAGGTGCAGTCGATAGAGATATTCCGTGATAGTTTCGTTGGTTTGAGAAGCTCCTAATAAATTGCACCCAGCTGATCTCCCTCAAATGCAGAGGAGAAGCTTCAAATCGTGGATATTTGGCTTCGCGCAAGATGTCGTTGCGTGTCCGTCTTACCCCGCGATATTTTACCCTTAGGTTGTCTTGTACTGTATCCACTTTTCATCACCAGTCACGATACGATGCAAAAATCTTTCTTCTCTGCTGTTGAAGCAGCATTTCACACGTGGGAGGTAACGCCTTTCGACGTCCTCTCGACTTCAACTCAGTCGGCACCCAATGCCTTGCTTCTGATCTTCCTAATGCCTTCAAATAGGTTTGAATGTCAGCTAGCGTCTCACATGTGTCTTCATTAAGTATGCCTCCACTCTTCGTCTTTAAGTTTTCGGAGCGCCAGAGCGTTCTTTATCTCAAAGATCAAAAGCAATATTTTTGAAGCGTCGAAACCAATTCTGCATGTCGCTTTCGACAGGCATGTTCCCGGTAATCTCAACATGAATTCTGTGTGCTTCAGTTGCGATTTCGTCTGAATAAAGTAGTGCAATAAAATTCCCCCAAATACTCTTTTCTTGGTACAAAATTCGACATGTATAATACGCAGAACGAAACATTGTTTACACTGGCGAATAACGGTACACTGACGTTCAGTTACCGACAATACTGCCTGTATTAAGCGTTCACGTCGTTTAAATAGTTAAAATTGTAATAAATCGTGGAATTGATCACACCTCTCCCGAAAATCATGAAACTGAAAATTTCTTACTTTAATATTATCCCCCTTAATATTAGTAAATGTTGAGTTACAATTATAACACAGATCTTACGAGTAAGTTTGTAACTATGATCTAAGCACCACTGATTTTGAACAGATGATTTTTTTTAAAACACATTACATAATAGAGTAACATGATAAGTTACTCTTATCATTAACTTAATAAGTTACATCGTGCATGGCAAAAACAGTGGCAGAATTTTATTTCAACGCACGATGATCCAAGCCCTCCATAAACCTGGTCGTCATGCGTGGCTCAAGGCGCGAGGAGGTAATTTTCATTCGCCTTCGGATGCGGCACTGCCACTTCTTACAAGGGCATCTTATCGCATTGTGACCCACTCCGCAACTTGCGAGAAATGAACAGGCCTTACCGCATAGAATGCTCTCGTCCACTGCAATAATTTAAGCGGTATTCGGAAAGGCATCACCTCGTCCGACTCTCTGAAAGAGTTGTAGGGTAATCTCTCTCCGCAGAGTCTTTCTTCGAGATGAACTTTATAATCTATCTGAGAGATGAGGGTGATTTTTAAAATGCCTTCTATGAACTGATTTTCCTATTGTTTCATGAAACATTTCTCTTTATCATTATTTATTTTCATAATTAGTCAGACTTACTATATTTTACTCTATTTATAATTATAAAAATCTTTCACTGATTGACACGAGCTCCAATGACATGTTTAGGCGCCTTTAAACCGTAATCATAATCATCATGAGATTTAAAATCAATCTATATAAGTTATGGCATCTTTTCTGACATTTTGCCAATAATATTGCACTACGCAAGTGTTAAGGTGCTTAAGCACAATTCACGTTTCGTTTATTTTAAGAAACTATGAAGTAGAATTTTGTGTAAATAATAAAGAAAGTAGATCTATTGTTCGGATTTGGGGGCTTGCGTGTTCTATGAAACACTGATGTTGTAGTGTCTTATCTAAAATTAAATGTATTATGATGGTTGATTCACATTATTGTATTGGGATTCCTTATCTATGCAGAAAATATTCTCATGCGTATACCTTACAAAGGCTAAAATTATTTCACACAACACAAAACAGTACGGTTGTGATTCGTGTGAATAAAACGGTACCACTACTTGAATATCGATAACCGTGGTATGTGAGTTTCCTAGAGTTTCTTTGGATTGCGATGGAGCTCCTCCAATCGAACATAATACTTCAGACACTGTTTATAGAAGAAACAATAAAACATAATATAATGTGTGAAAATAGCACCTTCGAGAACACCTGTGTTCCATTTAAACATTTTAACTGGAAAATTTGTAACGGGATTGAAATTTCTTAGCTACAAACTCAGTATCTTTAAAGTTTTATTCAAAGACGTTTTTGTTTACTTTTCTTAATAGCTCGTTTTAAGAAAATTACATCGAATCGTAACATTTTAGGACTTAATTTTTTCTTCTAATTTAATTTATTCTTCTTTTAACAGGTGGTTATTCAAAATAGTTAATAAACTATTTAACTTGAGTGAAGATTTTCCCAAAGAAAAATAACATTTGCTATTTATATCGCAATTGCTGCTTATATATAAAGAATTCGAGAAAAATGTCATTGCTCTTTTCTGTTACCGCGTGTGGGGCGCGTGGGTCGTTAGCGGCCAAAGGGCCAGCGTCCAGTTGAATTGGGTGGGTGGGGGGTTCTCGCGCCCGCGCTCACCAATCCGTTCGCCTGAATACCCACCTCCTCTTATTGCTCTTACTCCCTCTCTCCCCTCCCCTTCTTTTACTCTGCTCCCTCCCCATAGTGGAAGCAGCGACGCCGACGTCAATCACCTCAAAAATTGCTCCGCCCCTTTGAGAACTACGAGGAGGAAAATCTTCAGGGGAGGAAGGGGGAATGCTCTGAATCTTGGCGCAAAAGCCAATGATAAGCAGCCGCTTTGCCTAGGCTCCGGGATTGGTCAAGTGCCCAGACGTGGTTGTCCAAGCTGTGGAAAGGTCAAATTTGGCCGCATAGGGGTATCGCCCAGAATTTGTGATATCGACTGTACAGTTCTGGAAACCAAAAATTTGATCGCGGCGGCCGTCTGCGTCTAAGTTCAGCTTGTGCACGGCTTGGGCAGCCATTATCATGACGATACGTTGCAGGCGGAGCCTCACAAACCTAGGCAGCCAATCTCAACACAGAGGGGGAGTGTCCTAACAGAATTACGCCGTACAAAATGGCGGGCGTCTTAGTTCCGATATGGAAATATTTTCAAATAAAAATACATGGAATTAACACTTTTATGACATGAAAGTAAATTTATTGAAATATATATGAACTCACACACTTAACCACTGTTAACGCAATTCTTTTTGAAGAAATTACGTTGATGTGAGATACAATAACATTAATTTTAGGACCAATTACTTTCTTATACCTTTTAAGTTCAATATTGTCGTTCATACACCAATCCATGAACTTTACACATGTCCCAGTTTACTTAAGAATTTTTCATAAGAAAAAAGATATTATAATTGCATATTTGCAATTGTTCATATGATTCTTAAATTTGCAAAAATTGCAAAAATACTGTCTTTCTCAATCGATAGAGGACTTCTATCCGATCACACGATCTATCAACTGTTTCAATAAAAGATATAAAATCAAAGACCAAGTGTAAATATTTATTTTTAAAGCAACAATTAACTAGATATTAAACAATCAATTTGAATCTCTTGTGAAAATTATGATTTTGCGATATTCGACTCAGGGACAATTTGAGCACACTCTCCCGCAGGAATAACGCACATTTCGAATTGTTTATAACATGTTTAATTTTTGCAAAATTGTTATTCACAGTTTTCGGTTCTGGGTCATCAGGGAACTCTTCCCACTTTAGAATTGCAAAAATTTGAAAATTGTTTTATAATTTACAAATTTTGCAATACTTCTTTATTCTCTCATTTTAATTGCCTTCAACAAGTGCGAATTCCGCATTCATCGTCGCTATCGCCTTTCGTTTTGGAGATTCGCAATTGTTTGTAGGAAATTAACATCTGATGCCAACCCTCATTTGTTTTACAGACAATCCAGTCGCCCCTCCCCCCCCCAGTCAAGTATATGGTTCGATGGTTTTTTGCAGTTCTCGCTTTCCGCCGATTATATTATACAATATTAACGATTTGTATAAATGAATTTTACGGCAAAACGGTAGAAAGTGTTGCTAAGGAACTAGTGCTGTTTTCTAATTTGAAAATTTCCTTTCATATTCTTAATACATCGTTGAAACTTGAGTTTCATTATTTTCATTCGTCTGCAGTACAATAAATTTTGTTTCAAATTTCAAAAACGCAGAAAGCTAACTGTTGTCCTGCAAATGTGTAGGTTTCTTTATTAGTGCCTGGTATCTTATACTTACTGGTGCAAAGTGTCTGCCAATAGTTTTACTGTCTAGCGAGAAAACTGATTATAAACAATCATTTTATTATTAATAGAATTATGATATAAACAAATTAACTTTTAAAATTATATTCGACGGAACGGTGGCACGGTAGACAATTTTAATATGTATTCCACGAGGCGAATGTTGTGCAGCAGAAATATTCTTCGTAATATTTTCAATTTTTGGTGGAATTGTGTCACATTTTATTTTTAAATTGAACTGCGTAGGTTTTTTACCTGCAGTTAATAGATCGTGTAAAAAGAGATAGAATAATGCCTCATTTGGTAATAATTAGAGTAAAAATATATTTTTGACACGCGGTTTGGTCATCCTCAACTCTAAGGCAAGCAACGCTTATCATTTGCTATTCTAGCATTCAAGTAGTCTATCCTCCGAAGATTTCCCCTCTTTCTCCTCGCCTTAAAGTCATAAAAGGAAAGGCCGGTCTGAAGAATGTAACACTAATCCAGTAATATCGGAGAATGCTTCGCTACGACCTCTTGGATAATTGTGACAAATAATTTAAATTCAATATAGAAACAATAATAGAGTTGTACTACTGCAAATTGTAATTATACACACATGTAAAATAATGTAATTAGAGAAATTTCTAATGAATGGTATGGAAAATTAAGAATGAGTTCAGTTAATTTTTAATGAGAGAGCATTTTACAGGGAAAATGTTTTTTAATGCGTTTTTCCATATATATATACAGGGCGCTGGATTGTGAGCCCGCACGTCGATTAAAAAAAATAATTCACTTGTCCAACATTTTTTTAAGTGTCGGAGAGGCTGTGATTCTTAGGGCAAATAGTGTAGTGGACATAATATATTTGCTGAACCTAAATACGTGAGTTCGTACCCAGCGTTGACAAAACTTTGGGGACCTGGAACACTTCTGCGGGCATTTGGTGGTATTTTAATATTGTTATAACTAGTCCCGGACAATTATTAATAAAATATTTTACTAAGGTAACTCTATAAAGTAGAATCAACGATATATTCATGTTTCACATCGGTTAGTGGTCAAACACATTGAATTTTAGAACATATATTTACATATTTTACCCGAAACTACATATATTTACACATTTACACAAATGAACATATTTTTACATATTACTGAATTTTTTCCGTTATCCTACATTTAAAAAAATGTAATTCTTTATTTTTCCTATATGTTTTTGATAAGGAATCATCCAAACCAAACAATTTAGCAATTGTCAAAATATTTTTCTGTACTCTCCTCTCTAATATGCTGCTATTTTACCCGCTGAATGAGAGTATCCATGAATGCCAGGGTATTGCAAGTAAAAGGAGAAGGCGGCGATGGAATCATAGCTTCTGTTCTGTTAGTTTTCAGCGCGCGAGTATTGCAGAAACAGAAAGGAAGTTTGATTTGTGAAGATGATTTGTTTAGCAAGCGATATCGCGCACCCACTTCGCGTCTTTTAGAGGTCTCCTTTGACCTTGATAACCTTCACCAAAAATTACATACGCCAGCTCAAGATGGGCCGTTGATATTTTTCTTTCCCTGATTTTTACATGCGACCCTCCACTGTTGTTCGTAAATTATCTCTTTGGACCGAAAATCTAAAGTAAATCTCGCTGTGAAACTATTTGGCAAGGAAATCATATTGGCAAGGTTGTGATGGGTTGAATGAACGTTTAAAAATGTAAGTCTTATTTTGTTAACTTGTGAAGTGTTACCCAAATGCAACCATCAATTACAAAACTATTTAACTATACAAAGTTTTTTGTGGCCTAATGATTAAACACAAAGCCTTCTTTCTGATACGAATGCAGCACCGTAAATGTGCAAGACAGAAGAAGCCCTGCAGTTATTGTTCCAAAATTACTACTTCTAACCTATCTTGTGCATGCGTTGTGTTTGCAGAACTGATTGGATCTCATTTTTATAAAGTTGACGCATTGATTTCCAATAAAAAAGTAATTAACAAGATGGGGCACCTGGATCGACGCTATGAGCTACAATGCTCAAAATTTTGAATTTGTAATAGAAGTATACATCAATTGATTCTGAAGCAGCAGCATGTATAGACTTATTGAAGCAATTGTTTGATATTGAAAAGCTGAAAAACTATATTGCCCCATATTTCAGTAAGCACTACAATTAAATTTTGGAAACATCTTCCCTGAAACTTTCTGGTACTTTTGAATTAGCTAATCAGCAGTAGCTTCTTTAAAAGCTGTTTATGTATCATTCGAAGGTCAATAGACGATCTAATAAAGAAATAGAGATTATTAGTTCTGGAAAGAACCCAGATTCGGTGAAAGAGTAAGCGAGAATTTTTTTTATAAAAGCTATTTTTTCAAAGTAGAATCGATCTTTTAAGTGACTATCACATCTGATGATAAATTAATTTTAACTGGTATTCACTGGATACCGCATCCGTTTAATTATGTTCGTCGTTTTTCCAAGCTTTGATTTTTATTGCATCAACTTTGAGAAGTGACACGCATTCATACAAACATAACATTTTCCATTTAGGGTTAAAACACTGTTCACAAGTAGGAATGAAAGATATTGATTAGCTTCCATGTCATTCACTTTATCACGCTCTGTAAGACGTTGCCTCTACGAAGCGTTTCTTCGGCCGAATCCGCCAATCATGGATCACCTCTTGCTTATATCTGGTGGACGTTATTATCTTTAGAGTTTGTGTTTATACGAGTTTATACGAGTACTTTTATTTTATTACATCTGGTCTGCAAGTAAAAAACTGCCTATGAGTTTTTATATATTTCTTAGACTTCAACTCGGTAAAAACGAAAAAAAAATACCAAAAATATTTCATCTCGTCAGTTTTTTGTTACTCTGAATTTTTTTCTTTGCATTTTTAGCGTAAAATTCCTAATTAAAACTTAGCATTCTGCTTTTTGTTTTAAAATGACCTTAAACTAAGACTTCTCGCATTAATGGTTTCAATTAACCTGAACTTGGAATAAATGAAAACTGGTGGTGCTACAGAATGCCACAAACTTTCCCGTATTAGTTTTCTAATTTTTTGGTCTCGGCTAGCTATACGGACTGGCCTATACTCTTGCCAGCTGCCATCTATCGCCGCCCAAAGTACATTTTTTTATATTTCTTAATTTTTCGTTTTCGTAATTATAGAACGGAAATACTATTTTACGAATATTAAAGAACAGCAAAACTTAGTCATCATGGCAAGTTTCTTTAGAAACTTTGGAGCCGTTTTTTTAAGGAAATGGCGTGTAAGCCATACTCTAAATTCAAAATTTAAAGCTCTTTTTCTCAGAAACTTTTTGTTTTCGAAAAACTTTATTTAAAGTTATAAGAAGCACTTTACCTCACAATTACAATAGTGTTTACAAATTACGGGAAATGTGACGTGGAAACAAGATTTTCTCTAAAACGGCTCAATTTTTTTCTTTAAACTTTGGTAAGGATAGTGCCTAATATACTCTTTACATAACATAATCGCCATATTGCTCTATTCCTTTTTCTCAAAATTACAAAAATGAAATTTTTTGACCTGAAATCTCTAGCGTTGTTTATATTTAGATTAGTGGCGATTTGTTCATATGATTATATTTATGAGTAATGTGATTTGAAAATGTGAAATAAAGTTTCTCAAAACTCACCGTTTTCTGTGAACCAAGCCCCTAATTCCGCATTTTCAGAAACGCTCAACGCCATTTTCTCATAAATGGATCCATATTTTATCTTAAAACATTTCGAACGGATAGTGCTCTTTGCACTCTTTAATATGACGTCCAGTTGAATTTGGGGTATTTTTTCGATTTTTACAAAAATGACAAATGTATTTTTTGAAACATCTCTTTATACCGTCAATATGCATTTTTCCAGCAACTTGTAAACACTATGTATTTGAAAGTTGATGTACTTCAAATGACTTCTTATGATGTTTTTCGAAAATTCAAAAATTGTCTCTCAAAAGCTTCAAATTTTCGCATTTACAGTAGCGCTTTAAACGCCATTTTCTTAAAAACCGCTACAAATTTTTCAAAGAAATTTGTCAGTTAGAACGAGATTTTAAATAGTTTTCTTTTAATATTCTTCAAATAATATTTCCGTTTTACTATTCAGAAATCGAAAAATGAAACCTTTAAAAAACGTGTAGGTGGGGCGACGATACATGGCAGCTGGCAAGAGTGTGCGGAATTCCGAATAGCTAGCCGAGACCATAGAAATAGAAAACTAATACGTGAAAGTCTGTCCCATTCTGTATCACCACTATTTTTTTTTTAAAATCTACGTTCTCTAGATCGAACTATGAAGATTACTTTTATTTTATTGGAGAGGGTATAAAACACTTGACGTTTCTCGGGAGCAAAACAGTAGTAGAACAGAGATAAAAGACTTTATTTTTATTTATTTATTTATTTATTTATTTATTTACGGTCAAAAAACAGTTAAAAACTGCGTATGACGAGCTATGGGGAAGAAGTGAATTTTGTGCACGTTTTCATAATTCTGTGGTCTCTATCCTAAACCTATTCTATCGAATTTTGATACAGAAAAGAGAGTTTTTTTCGAGTTTTGTTGACAAAATATTCGCTCCTATATAATAAAATATATTTTCAAAGGTAAATTAGCTATAAATTCCTGCCCTGAACCCTCATGTTCTTCATGAAAGAATAATACTTTTTGCGCGATAATATGAAAACGATAATTTGAATAACTATATTTCCCACTGAAATTCAGAAGACGTGCACAAATAATGAAGTACATTTATGTCCAGAAGCAAAACAAGGGGACCATCTCAGCATTTGCTCAAGGATCAGGGAAACTGGACGAAAAACCTGATCGAGATGGGGGCCATCAACCCAGAAACTGTGGTACAATACTTGTTACAGGTTCTTTAGAATTATCAGTCCAAATGATAAATAATTACATTAACTATCATTGTTAAAATTAATTCTACTTTCCTTTTTGATGCTCGGTATAGTCTCAATTGTATAGAAACAGTTATGCAGCAGAAAAGATTTTACTTGGACTTAAACTTTTCTATTGAATTTAATCGTTTAATGTCTTCTGGCAAAGTGTTGTAGAGTAATGTACATGAATTGTATGTGAATTTTTTGTAGTGAGCTGTTGATACTGCCACCTGGTGATATGATTACTACGTCGTGTGTTATACTTATAGACATCGGCGTTTGCTGAAAATATATTCCCGTCCTTAAGTAAGTCATTTTTGACAAAAACTACTGATTCGTAAATCAGGAGACAAGGTAATGGTAAAAATTCCTAGATTAATAAAGAGTGACTTACAAGAATCACGTGGGTTGGATTTGCTTATTATTCGTACAATTCTTTTTGTAATCTGAAAGTTTGTGAACTATAGATTGTTTCCCAAATATTGGCCATATCTCAGGCGGGAGTGAACATTGGCAAAATATACACAACGAGCTGTATGAAGGCTGACGGAATTTGAAAGAATTCTGAACGCGTAGCATAATGAGCTTAATTTTGTGTTCAATTCATTTAAGTGGGCATTCCATTTGAGGTTTGACTGAATTGATAGACCTAAATTTTTGTTACATTAACATCAGTCAAGGCACACCAAAGTGACTTCCGTGTTTCCTGCCTACAAAACTGAATTGACATTAATTTTTGCAAATGTACTGTTGATTTCAAGTTTTTTTTAATGTGAATTGTGTTGTTATAATAAGAGTGGGAGAAGAGGGAATGAATGGCTTAGTGTCAAAGTGTTTCTCTAGAACTCAGAGAGCACGGGTTCGAGTCCTAGTCTTCGTAACTTCCTTTTTTTCATTCTACATTACAAAAAAATTCACTAAATTGCAAAATTATACATTTGTCTTGTCAAAGTTATGTATAATGTAAGCAAAATTTTTGCTGTTGCTAAAAAGGAATGCGAACCAGCAATTCTAAAATAATGGTAATAGGCTGTCTGTATGTGCGGCATTGAGACCAAATAATATGATCTTAAATTGCATCCTTCGCAGTACTTCCGTGTTTTCCTCTCCGTGTCAAAATGAGATAAGGAGCTCTGCGACGTTGCCACTTGACAAGAAAGAAAAATCAATATTTTTCACTCGCGGCTTAGCAAATTGAACTACTCCGTTTTCATCATTCGACATGGCTCACCATAGCCAAGCCTCACGAGAGCGAGTTATCGCATTAGTAAACCAGGAATTTTGGATTCCTTAATAATGTATTCCTTGTATTTCTTAGAATAAGATATTTATGAATAAACAATTAATATAACAAATTCTAATAGATAATTTGGAGAATAAAAAAATGTTTCATAGAAATATAAAAAGCCCTTTTCAGGGTCACCTTGTTTTAAAATCAAATAATATATTTACGCTATGGAGACAGTTTTATAATATAGTTAATTTGACAAAAACAAATCACGGATAAGCAAAACAACTCTGGGCACGAACCGGGCTCGATCCTGCGGTCTAGGTTCTGGAAGAAAGGATTCTACCACTGAGCCAAACAAATACATCTTTCAATTCCTTACATAACTTACGTATTGCTGGCGTAAGTTATTGTGCCAAATGTCGGACAACGTTTGAAATGTCTCCAATATATTTAGACAATTACAAATTTATCAAACGGAATTAAACTGGAATTACTGAAATGCATCCCACTTTAGGGAGTCCCACTAACTATTGACCATCCCCGTAATTCTAAACGGTTCCCGATATCGAAATACAGTTTTCGCACAACAATGCACAATCATGGGGCAAGAGAAAAGAGAAATGGTTTAGAGATATTGTTTGAAATATTTTTAGTTTTGGAGAAATTAGAGAATCTTTAGTTTGTCTAAAGAGAACCATACATTTTTTCTCATTAGCAACAGAAATATCATAAAAGAGGGATGCAACTATGCTAATATTTTATAGTATTTTGTGTATAAAATTATACATTCTAACATGAGATTTTAAAACGAAACGTGCAGTTTTTCCTGTAGCAAAATATGTAGTTTTCACAGGCCCATAATGCTTGAAGTTACAATAACATATTGAAAGTAATTCATGTCAATGCGGTTAGCTGGACCAAATCTTTTGGGATTAGGTGGACTGTGGCCCATTTAACCCCTCAGAAATCTTTTTTGCATTAAAATCTTAATATTTCTAATTTAGAAATCGAGAGAACTATCGTGAGAGCAAGAACAAAAAATAGCAACTTATACCCAAGAGTACTGGTTGAAATGGTTCAGGGATAACCATCGTTGCCACTGCAGCGTCTCTGATATTGTTCGGGATCCGACGGTGATAAATATTCAATACTACTTGTTAACTGGTAATCGAATTCAGCATGCCTGAGGAATTTTAGCGACCGGCTGCTCAGATCGGCAGTTTGTCCTTGTTTTCTATAAATTCTAGATGAGTGCCGGAACAGTACTTTATCAAACGAGCCACAGACCGCGCGCGATTTTTTCCTTTTTAATCATCGCCCCCTTCTCTTACACACGCACATTTGCAGGACACTACCACACACATCGGGAGAACCAGTCCGGAGCTCTGGCTTGACCCGCCCAGGGCGGTGTCCTGCTAGTGGAAATGTCTAGAGAGCAAAACCCCGTACCCGACGTGTAGGACTGCGCGAGGTCTCACAAAACAGTGAGAGAGGGAACGTCGTCAAATATACAAGAATTTAGATGACCCCAAGAGCAATATTGACATAATAATGTCAAAAAGGCAATGTGGTTGCAGAAAATTGTTCATTTTAGTCCCAGTAATGGATATTTGATTTTTTTAAAGTAAAGAAGAAAAGTTACTTGTTTGATGAATGTAGATAAAAACTGTACTCAATGTTTACGACGGTTTAACTATGTTAAACGGTACTTCATGTATCCGGATTGACAATTCATCTAGAAAAATAGATATGAAGTGTAAAATGTCTGTGTTTGTCATAAAATGTTTCATTATAAATAACGTTTTGTGTGTGTTTTCGAATGTTTCTTCATAATAGACTCGTCATAGAACTGTGTTCAGATACCCTTAATAGTTCACTTACACACAATTAGTGGCTCAGTTAACCTCACACTGCAGTTAAGTGGATCATTTTTTCGTCAACTACTTTTCTGCATCCCACAGCTACTGTAAATTTGCTAAAACTTGAAAATTAATAATTTGTATTACTCTTTCTTACAAGTGACTTCGTATTATTAAGTAATAAAAGTTTCGCTAACCTTAGATAAACAAATACTAAAAATAAAAAGCATATAATGGCCCAGTAAACCAACTATCTCGGTTATTTTAGTATTATTATTTCGTCAAATATTAAATATTTGGCCTTTATTGTTTTTTTGTTCATTACTACATAGGAGGATCCCTAATTTGTTGATTGTCTGGGAGCCCTTGGTCATTAAGTCCGGTCTTGGGTTTACAATAACTTTTACATCACTGTAAGTTTTTTCTCTATATTTCTTTCAAAATATTTTAAAAATGAAAAATAACTTTATTACTCATTTTCATGGTCTAATTATTTCAGGAGAAAAACTATAAACTTCTACTTAAAAAAATTAAGGATGATTGAATTGATCCAAAAATAAAAATATTACAAACAATGTCTCGGGGTACATTTCGTGTATCATGTTTCAGTGTTGTTGAGCGAAAACTGCATTTCGATGTCGTAAACCATTTAAAGTTATAAGAGTTTTCCATAGTTGGTGAGATACCCGGTATTTATATTATTTCAGTTAGTATCTGAAACAGAGCACTGAAATATAGAGTTGAAACACATACTAACTCAGAAATATTTTACGTAACATATAACTTTACTCTCCCATTACAGTATAGAATCGGGTATTTACAATAGAGGATTGTGGGCTACGAAACTTCTCAAATAATTTTCGACGTATTGGTCACCAGGTGCACAGTAGCTCACTGCGTTAGTGATGCCGCAGGTTAAGTCGCGAGCTCGTAGGTTCGATTCCCATTCTTATTTTATATTTTTGTTTACTCAATAATAATTATAATTGGCAAAGTGCATTTCTTTTAACAGTATTGTTTACATCCACATTGCTGTGGATTCTTTATTTTTATTATTTTTGTAGCCCTTAAAAGGGCCGTTTTCTCTCTTCAATAAGAGGACCAAAAGCCATCGTTCTCTATCACTGCTTGCAATCTACGCGGCAGCGAAGCCACCAACGTAGCAGGATAGTTTGGATTATGTTCTACCTCCCCCCAAGCATCAATCACCACATCCCAGAGAGCATCTGTCGTGGAAGGGGGTGGATCTGGCCAATTTTCGGCCATGACACGCTTCGTCTCGGCCCACATGTTTTCAATTGGGTTCAGGTCAGATGCACGCGGAGGCCAGTCCAGAACCTGTACTTCCTCCTGCTGTGCAAGCCATTCCTGAACCAATTTACTTTTGTGAACCGACGCGTTGTCATGCTGAAAATTCACTTCTCCATCCGGATACATTTGTCGCACCGACGGAACCATAATATCTCGCAAGATATGGAGGTATTGGATGCCATCGAGGTGACCATGTATCCTGTGGAGAACTCCAATACCACGTGCAGAAATCCATCCCCAACACACCACAGATACCCGTCCAGAACGCGTACATTGATGAACATATTCCGGAAAATGACGGGTCCCCCGAGGCCGGTACACTCGTACTGGTCCATCATTTGCAGAGGAAAAAAACCGACTCGTCGGAGAAAATTACATTTCCCCAGTCACGATGAAGGTTGTCCTCGGCAAAAGCCAACCTGTAGAGTCTGTGGTCCTCGGAGAGCCCTTCCTTAACCGCTGCCCTGCGGGACCAAAGTCCCGTGTCCCTTAAGCGGTTCCTGACAGTTCTCGAGCAACCAGGAAAGTCGGTGGCACGTTTCAACTGAACCGAACTGAGAAACGGTGTCTCCCTAGCCAGGTTCACCAATTCGGCGTCCTGGGCTTCCCCGACACACGCCACAGTCCAGTGCCAGTACGTCTTCCCACTTCTCCTGTTTCTCGATACTGCCGCAACCACCTACGTGCAGTAACGGGAGGTACACCGTACCGACGCCCGGCCTCCGAAGCAGAGAGATTTGCACTTTCAACCAACGCTATGACTCGCTCCTTGACAGACCGATCGTAATGCGACATGGTAAAAGAATGCGGGCTAATCGCCACGGCGCAGCGCGGTGAACTGCGGCGGTGCGAAAGAGGGGAAATGAAAGAGGGGGGCTCCCTAAGGGGGATCCCTCCCTAAATGGAGATATTTTCTGAAGTTAATTATCCACTCTATGCACATTTGCGTAGGGTAACGATTACAGTGTTACGAAATAACACAGTATCCTGTTCGACCCGAAGTGCTAGCAATACTTATTTTCCGAAATTTTGATTGATAAAAGGTATTGGTGGCAAGCTTTGTAATACATTCTATTTTTATATTACAATTGTTTGAACTGATAGAATCATCAGAATAACGTTCGTAAAAATTAATATCTATTAATTTTAGCTTACGTTCATTGAACAAAAGAACTTCCTCTACCGTGTGATAAGTGGAAGCCTTGATGAGTCAAAGACTCTGCGAAAAAAGTACATCTGAATCCATTTATCGAGTACTTTATAATAACAAATGAAGCTGAATTCTAGTGGTGTCTTCTAAAATATTTTTGAAGTTATTTCGAAAGCAAGAAACTCGTCTGATGATGACGTCAAGCGAAAATGTATAATATTCATTTTTCCTCGCTTCCCGGACAACATTACACGTCCGATTGTTTTCCAATTCCCAATTCACTCTTAGAGAAACCGTCCCTCTACGACTTTGTTCTGATAAATTTCTCGGAACAGCATACCGTTCTATTTACCCTATTTTTACGAAAATGTTGATTCGCAAACAAAGAATATTCAAAACTAAATCATTTTCTTGAGAAACTTTAATGAAATATTTTAAAAGTTTTTAAATGTTTAATGTTAAATGTCTTAAAATTAATTTAATTAATTTATATTTATCTTCTCGTTTCACAATTACCTTTGTAATTACTGGTATTTACCTGAATTCAAACGGATTGCTAATGCTGTATTAGTTTTTTTTTATTTTGGGATTAAATGAAGAGTTTTTTTCATGCTTTTATAGTGAACTAAGTCCGCTTTTTATTAAATTCTTTCAAATTAGTAAAAAGTACTCATTCTTGCGCGATGACATTCAATACTTTTAATAATTAAATTCATGTTTACAACCTTTTTTATGATGATTCTAATCACTTAAGAATTGTATTTTAAAACATATACAAAGCACCGATAATAATATAAATTTATAAATCTGTTTTTATAAACAAAACTCTGAAAATAACATCAACCAGATGGAAGCAAAATCTAACCTAAATTAATAAATCCGACAACGCTACTCGCTATAGCGCAGATCAGGGTGGAGAACGAATGCAAAGTGTAGCGAAGGTCAACACATTTCCCCGTCGGGAAAGCGGTGAGCAGAGCGGCGAGCATCGACAGCGAGAATCACGAAGTATTTCTACGAATGGCAAAATTAGGAAGACCACTTCTTAGCGGCAAAGTCTTGTAGACACGACAGTAAAACGAATCATGTGGAAGCTTTTCATTCACTTCTACTTGCGAGTAGTTTTTTAATCCACCATAGAACGAGTTATGTTTGTATGAATGCTTGTCACTTTTCAAAGTGGATGCCATCAAAAGCTAGCAAATATAATCATTACATTGTTATATGAAAATTTTATTCTTGAAAAATGGAATCTAGTTTTCAAGATTTGATAATGTAAGGGATATAATTTTGTATATTTACTACTTCGTATTCATTAGACACAGATACAGTACCCACTGATTTCAATTTAAAAATAATTAATCATCATTTGCGATTGTCACATAAAAGATTGATTGTAGTTTGAAAATAAAATAATCTTTAATAGAAAATTTCCTTCGTTACTATTTCTCCCTGCGATCACATCTTCAGCAAACATAATATGTTTTAACACGTATATGGAAACATCGGTCTGATAAGCACCGAGAGAAATTGGTTTATGCAGTAGTGGTTGTTATGAGTGTGCAAGAGCGTCGATAGTCATAGTAGCTTCCTCCCTGACCCTCTTCCATCACTCGGTGGAGTTTTGTATAGTTCTGCTGAATCTTGTGAAATAGGTATTTAAGAGGCATTTTTGGAAATCGTGGCGGTCTGTGAGACCGGCAGTTTATCTTTCCGTATTTTTCGTAGTGGTATGTGGTGAGACCGTTTGTTTGTCTTAGTGTGAAAGTAATTTGTGAAACGGGTTACTTATTATTTACGCTCTTGGACGATTTTCTCAAATATTTAATATTTTTACTTTCAAAATATTGTAATGGATTGACCAATTCGTTCGGACGATCCCAGTTCAAGAAGAGAGAAACTTAGTACCCTACTCAAGCTATGCTACATGTATGCAAACCTATCGAAGGGTCTAACAGTAGTGTCACTTTAGACAATTTATTTTATTCTGCAAAAGTTATTGTTGCACTGATGAAGAGAAAACTAACTTGTGGAGCAGTAAAAGAACAAAAATCATTCCTGAGGAATTGTTTGCTAGTTCACAAAGACTAGCTGGATCAACGCTCTACGAATTTAGAGGACGGAGGAGGCTGTACGGATATAGAGACAATTTCAATGTTTTACAACAATTAAAAAGTTTTTCAACAAGATCATTGTTCTTCAAAAACTTCAATGTTCTTCAAAAATTTCGATCTTTTTGACTAATTTCATTAATTTTCAATTATTTTCATGTTTTTATCATATAAAATAAATTTCAGAATACTCTAAAGAAATATAAGAATTGATTGAAACAGGTCTATAATTTATTTTAGTTTTACATGCCACATTCAACGCCCAAAAGCAAATGACGGTCTCTGAGACCGGTGTTTCTCTTTGCGTTTTAAAAATCATGTTTCCATATCTGCTTACTTTTGGGAAAATTGTTTTCTTCTCTGATAAGAGTTCCAAACAGAAATGATCCTGCTGACCTCAACTGGGAATGTTCTAGAATTGTACGCAAACTACTTTTTCCAAATTTGGAAAAAATAGTTTATCTTCAAAAAATAGTAATCTACATTTAATGTTAACTTGCAATGCAAATATGATCTACATAAAGTTTCTGTAAGGAAATACCACCAACTATGGGCCACCCCCATAACTTGTAAACGGTTCCCGATATCGAAATGCAGTTTTCGCTCAACAATCCGGAATCAAGGGGCAAATAATGTGGTGTAGAGATAATGTTTGAAACATGTCTAGTTTTCGAGAGATTTTGATGTTTTTTTGTTGTGTCATTTTGTTCGAGTCATTTTGATGTTTTAAATGGAATCATGAACTTTTCTCACTAGCAATAGATAGATCATAAATAGACGAATGCAATGATGTAATATATGTTAATGTTTTGACGGTATTTTGAGTATAAAATAATACTTTCTTACATGTGTTTTTAAATTAAATCTACAAGATTTCCTGTAGCAACCCTTGCAACTGTCGCCTTTGGTCAAGTTTGACTTCGCGGCGCCGGCACTTCTGCGGGGAGAGACGGCGAAGGTCATCTTCCCCAAGAGGGACAGACGTGACTGTTGATAAAAACTAAAAATGTTTCAAACAATATCTCTACACCATATCACTTTCCCCATGATTCCCCATCGTTGCGCGAAAACTGTATTTCGATATCGGCAACTTTTTAGAAGTTATGGGGGTGGGCCATAGTTGGTGGGGCTTCCTGTATAATTCTATTCACAGCAAATTGTCATTGCTATTTTTTCTATTTTCTAATTAATAAGCGTATTGTATAAAAATTATGTTTTCTTTAATAAAAACCTCCTTTAAACATTCTTGTCTTTTGAAATTTAGTTTTCTATCTCCCAGCGATGTTTCCGTGCTCAAATTTCCTCCGTTGCCCGCACAAGCAACAATTTTGAGTGGCAGCGCCCGCGAAACAAAAATAGGAATACGATTGCGCATGCGGACAAAACTGGCCGCCATTTCTCTAGACTCTGCTAGGCTTTAATTTGATAGACAGTCATAACTATTAGGATCGCGATATTTACAATTTTTTTAGTCATTCAACATTCCCTTCGAGATTCTGGAATTTTAAATGTTTGTCTGTGAAGCTTGGCATATTGTCAGTTAACTCTTTACTGCAGGTACTCTTAAACTCTTCGATATGGTAGATCGCAGTAAGACGTGACTTGACGTTCATGTCATCTCATAGAGTATATTAGGCACCACTCCTAGCAAAAGTTTAAAGAAAAAAATTGGAGCCGTTTTTGAGAAAATCTGGTTTTTGTTATTTTTTAAATTGCACAGATTGCACGCAATATTGCGCAAAAACTACTAAAATGTTCAAAAAATATTCATGACCTTAATGAAAGAATAAATTATGGATAATAAATTTTATTTGAAGGAAAAATATCAATCTTTAATTTTGTAGTTGTAGGAAGACGCCGAAAAAAATTCAAACTATTTGCAATTTTCGAAAATTCAGAGATAACTGTGAAACTCGGACCTATGCCACCTTTGTAAGTGTATTCTTACAAGAAATTTAAAGAAAAAAATTTGGAGCTGTTTTTGAGAAAATTTTGAAAATGTCCGGGGGCCGTCACCCGCAAATTTTAAAGAATGTTTTTCACAACCTCAAGGTTTCACCTCGAGTCAGATGGACAGGGTTTTTTTCAATTTGGAAAAATCCTACAAATGGTTTAGGTGCTAGTGGTGTTCACAGACGGACAGACAGACGGACGTTTTGAAGAAAAAAACATGTTTTCGGTATCAGAGCCCAAAACGTGTATTTCCATTGAAATCTCGAAATCGATTTTCCGCAGCAGTACATAGCTTTCCCTATTTTACGCATATTACTTCGTATATACGCATGTATACGGGAAAGTGAAAAGGAAGAGGATACCTGTCAAGAGTTTTGATTTTTTCATTAATACCGACAGACTTTGTTCGCTCATGAGGAATCCCACCTTACTTTGAGCATGGTCTCGGATCCCTTCTGAGAACAGTTCTCTGCGAATTATCTACCCTTCTCAGTGCTGACGATTTCACAAGTGAAAAGAACTAAAACTATAATCTCGTTTTAACTATTGCCATTTTAAGTTCGAAAGGGAGTACACAAAATCATTTCAAAAAGAGAGCCTCGCGTGTAAAACATATACGTAGCATCATACGTATGATAATGTGAAATCGAGTTTCCAAGAAAATAACGTTTCCTTACATGTTAAGGGCTATTGTAAATTTGAGAGTTAGAATAAAAAGTCAATATTTTTGATGTTTTACAATAATTCCTTTTGAATATGATTTTTTATTCGCGTACATACCTTTTCTACCCCCACTTTAGCTAGAATAAATGCCTTTTTTCATTCCTATTGTAATAAAAATAAATGCCTTTTTGCCCGCCCATTTTAGGTAAAATGAATACCTGAACTCCCGGGCTTTAATTATAGTACTACACAAAGCCCGCAGAAGTGTTGCCAATCCCGAAACGTTTTGTTCACTATGGGATACGAACTCACTTTGGTTCAGAAAGTTGTTACTTTGTCCACTAACTATAATCTCCCTAAGAATCACGGCCTCTCCGACCTCAGAAAAGTTGGACAGATTAACTCATATTTTTTAAAATATTTACGCGAGGACTCACAGTCCGCGGCGTCTACTAACGTTTCAAGATAGTTGCAGGTTCAAGATAGTTCAAGACTGCAGAAAGTTTGGAATGGCCTTCTTGGAATTTACGTGTTTCGGGAACCTCTGTAAGAATTCAAGGTTTCAAGAGTTTGATTAGCAAGCGAACTCAACCAAGCGACCACCCTGAGGGTCATTTCGAAACATTGACGTCTTTTGAACGAATTAATGAAAGTATTCAAATCTTGGGATAAAGGCATTAAAAAACATTTCCCCCCAAAAATAACTCTCATTAAAATTAAATTGAACTCGCACATAATTTTTCACACCACCTATTTGGAATTTCTGTAATTACACATATGTCAATTATGTGTAATAACAAATATTACCAGAACATATTATCAATTTAATTGTGTACTTCACAAAATACTGTTTGTGAAAAGTAGACAAATAAGTGTTGTAATAAGACAGAATTTTCGTCTTCCTAAAACGTGTGCAAAGAGCGAATGGATTGTCTATTAAACGAATGCGGGTTGGCATCAGATGCAAATTTCCTATAAACAATTGCGTATCTCGAAAATGAAGGGCGATAGTGCCGATCGGATTGCGAAATTTCGCGACATGGTGAAAGGTAATCGAGATGAAAACATAAAAAAGAATTGCAAAATGTATAAATTTATGAACAATTTCCAATTTTTGCACTTGTCCCAGAACCAAAAATTGCGAATTAACAAGTTTGCAACAATTACCAATTTTATAAACAATTGCGAAATGTGCGCTATTTCTGCCGGGGACTGTCCCAAATTTTTCTCTGAGTAGAACATTGCAAAATGATAATTTTCAACAAGCAATGTAAATTGATTCCTTAATATCTAGTTTAATTGTTACTATAATGATAAATATACACTTGGTCTTTGAATTTTATTAAAATGATTCCCTAGGAGTCCTCTATCTATTCGAGAAATACACGATTTTGCAATTTTTACAACTTTTATAAACATTGGCTACAATAGCTAATCTGCTATTACTCTGCTACTGCTTTTACTCATCGACGAAATCTACAGTAAATTGGACATTTGATTAAGTTCATGGATTGTGAATGAAAAATAATATTGAAATTAAAATGTGCATAAGAAAGTAATCGGTCTAAAATCAATGTTATTTTATCTCGTATTAACGTATTTTCGTCAAAAATAAATGTGTTAAAACTGGTAAAGTGAATGCATTTATACATTAATTTCAAGGAATTTACTTTCATGTTCATAAAATTGTTTCATTCCATGTATTATTATTCTAAAATATTTCCACATCTGAACTAGGGACGTCCGCCATTTTCTACTTCATAATTTTGTTAGGCCACACCCCCCTCCGTTCAGATTGGCTGCGGCGGTTTGTAAGGCCCCGCCTGCGACGTTTCGTCATGACAAGGGCTGCCCATGCCGTGCGCAAGCTGAAGTTAGCCGCAGACGGCCGCGATCAATTTTTCTTTCCAAAACTGTACATTCTCTTACGAGTTTGTATTTCCTCTCAGGGCAATGGATACTTCTGCAGTGGTAAGGAAATTCAAGGGGTCAATGTAACACACACAAATCAGTGTAACAAAGGCGAATGTATTCCGAATTAACTTGTTTAAATGCACTTTCATTAGATGTACTAAAAAACACACACAAAAATAGCAATAACACTCAATTATGCTCACTGATTTTACAAGTACTATAATTTTTTTCCATGAACAGTTTTGAAATTAAATATTTGAATAACTATCGCTAATATTGACAAATAATCTATCATTTAATGTAAAAGAAATTATTGAAATTTTAAGAATGAATTAATATCATGTCGTCAATTTCATTACTCTGTTTGAATTTCCACAAAATCAAGCAAAATCAAAGAAATCATTTACATCTAAAATAGCAGAAAAATAATATCTAATTCTTAAGGCATTCGTTCCCCTAGTAGTGAAATCAAAAGTTTCTGCTTTGGAACGAGTTTATTCCAGGTATTCTAACAGTCTCTGCTTGACAAAATTCGCTGCTGCTCGTCGCGGTACCGCTTTGAGCTGCGGCTCGCGAACGGCGACCTCGGAGTCAAGTGCCCTCTCCCCTCTGACGTCCCGTTACAGAAAGCTGCAACCCTCGGAGCGCGTTCCGGATGACCTTGCATTTCTAGTGCTCGCCAGCCCCTGGCGTTCGCGGCTGCCTAGACTCCGCGCTCTGGAAGCACCACCAGGTCCTCCTTTTCTTCTTTTCTTCCTCTCGTTCCGCCCTCTTCTTCTCGTTCCTGCTTCCTCTTCTTCTCGTTCCGCGCTTCTTAATTTTACTGCATGCCCGCGTGCTAAAAGTTTTCCGCACGATGGCAGTCTTGCGACCGCGTGAATGACTCAGTTCATGGGCGTCACGCACTCGATTTACTCAAAAATTGTTTTTGCGTATTGCTCCACCAGATTGTTGTTCACGTAATCTAACGTAACGTAAAGGCGGCTCCACACATGCGTCATTCGGCGAATCCCGAACTTGCGCTCGCCGAATCCCGAATGACCGAAGTGCTCCTCGTGGGGTTCGCTGAACATTCGTCTTATCGCGAGCGCTTTGAACCACACATGCGCAGTGCCTTGTGTGTTTGCCGTGCGCTCTGGGTACAACGAATATTCGCTATTTGTGCTCCGAGCTGCAATGGATGTGGATTCACATCTTGTTATTGCTGCAGCTGCGTATGTGGTAATGTCTTGTGGGAGTATATTACTCAATAAATAAAGAAAAAACAGAAAAGAAGAAGATGGTGGATGGTATCAGTTCATCGCAGCAGAGAAACGTAAGTATTAATTAGCTTGCGGCGAAATATTTGCAGTTTCAAATGAACAACTTTATTCTAGATAATAAAATTAAAAACCTAATTCTATTTACTAAAATTCATGTACACACATTCTCCAAGAAGTATCTTCCACTGACCATATATCTGACTTTTCTCGGGACATTTACAAATCTGGGTAAAAAGGTCATTGGGTGCTTAAGAAATTATTACTGGTTATTAATGAATGTAGTGACAACCTTTTGAACATATTCCTAAACTTGTATGTTAGTTCATGTAACATTCCATTTATATTTTGTCTGTTTATCTAGTACAAATTCAATTCAGATTAAAATTAATGTGTATTCCCATTCTCAACTTCTGCAATTCAGGAGCTTGCATAGAAAAAAAATTATATATAAATAATTTATATTCTATTTGACCTAGACGACTTGCAATTTTATTATAATCATGAGAGATTCTGGACAAGTTGTGATTGAGGTTAGTTGATGTTTCGCACGGTAAACCAAGAAACAATTGTGCTAATCGGTACCAGCTTTTAATACATATATTTTGGTAAAGACAAGCATGCATAAAAGTGTAATTGGAGGTAAAAGAAGTGTTTTTGATATTTCAAGTACCATGCCTTGTTTTAAAAATCATATATGCACAATTTTTATTTACGACTGCTAAATTTCAATGCAAATCAAAATCACTCCCAATTCAGTGACTGCTTCCATCAATAGAGAGAAAAAAATTCTATTCCTAAATTGTAATTACAAGCCTGTTGCACAGTATTTTCTACATCCATTTCATGGATTGGTATCCCCCAAGATTTTTCCCAATGACCATACATTATATCGCTAACATTCAATGTTTTTTTTTCATGTGTATCAATTGTTTTATCTGTTGCAGGTATAATGGCACAATGTTAATGGCTGACTTGCTGAGAGAGCCATCTGGCAAGTTCGAGAACTTCTGCAGAATGTCCAGTGAGGACTTTAACTGGTTACTCTCAGAGGTGCAACCAAGGATTGCCAAAAAGAACACAAAGTGGAGGAAAGCAATTCCACCAAATGAGCGTCTTGCCCTCACTTTGCGATTCCTTGCAACTGGTGACTCTTTTCAGAGCATCGGTTTGCTATTCAAGGTGTCACCTCAGGTGGTTTCCAATATTGTCCCAGAGGTGTGCAGTGCTATAATAAATGTTCTGCAGAATTATGTGAAGGTTAATAAATACTACAATAGATTTTTTCAAATATTTATTTTACTACAAACTACTCCGTATTGTTCACAAAAAACATCTGTACATGGGGCTCTCCATTTGGATCAGGAGGCTGAATAAATTGATCCCTCGCCTCCTTTTTTATGTCCATAAGCACTTTATTAATTCTATGTATGGCTTCATCTCTATAATACTCGTTCAACGTTTCTAATTGTGCAGCAACTAATTCGCCAGCTATCGTGCTGACGCTTTTTTTTGCACGTGGAGCTGCTGCTGTCTGCAGCAGCTTATACGCGCCATTCATCTTCTCTTCCAATTCTCTCTCACTTACTCTCCTTTTCCTCTTGTTTTTGTTACTCTGTCCCTCTGTCCCTCTGTCCCTTTGTTTTGTGATGTCGAAGGCATCACCAATGCTGCAATACAAAAAAGCATTAAATTGTAGCAAGACGGCATTAATATTGGTTGTAGTTAAAGTACTAAATTAATACTCTGGGGGGAAAAAAACACACACACACCATCATTTTCTATTATTTCGAGGTCAGGAATTTTTAAGTCGTCGTCATCGTCTTCTCCTTCCTCCTCCTCCTCCACCACCACATCTGGATTGTTTTCTTCTGGTGAAATATCCTAAAACATTGAAACATAATTAACAGGCCTCTAATGCAAAACAATGTTCTGTGTTTCAGATTCCACAAAGTGCAAATGAGTGGCAAAAAATTGCTGACAAATTCAATGAAGACTGGAATTTCCCCACTGCATTTGTGCCATCGATGGGAAGCACATAATTATTCAATCACCATTTCATAGAGGAAGTGATTTTTTTAATTACAAAAACAATTTTAGCATTGTTTTAATGGCACTCGTGGATGCAGAGTACTGCTTTACGTTTGTTGATTGTGGCTGCCAAGGAAGATTAAGTGATGGGGCAGTCTTTAAAAACACAGTGCTTTTTAAAAAAATTATTAATAATGAACTTAATTGTCCAACAGAAGAACCATTGCCAGGCCGTAAAGCACCAGTCCCGTATGTTTTTGTTGGGGACGATGCTTTTGGCCTAAGGAAAACGATTATGAAACCTTTTCCTGGTCTTCATTCCAAAGGCAGCAAGGAAAGAATTTTTAATTATCGCCTGTCCAGAGCCCGGAGAATAGTTGAAAACGCATTTGGGATACTTTTCAATGTTTTCCGGGTTCTGAGAAAACCCATGATGCTGCAACCCAACAAAGTTGCATCTGTAGTTATGACTTGTGCCCTGCTACACAATTTTTTGAGGAGAAGCAGAACATCCCGCAACTTGTACACGCCAAGAGGCACTTTCGATGAAGATGAGGATGGTAGGGTGATAGAGGGGACATGGCGGCATAATGCAAACGACATGACCTCTCTTCTGCCTTTACGTAACCAACCGCGGAAAGCGAGTATGGAGGCAAAAGATATTAGGAATGAATTTGCCGAGTACTTTATAAGTAATGGCCAAGTAACATGGCAAAGCCATTTTTGTTGAATTACACTTATTACTCAATAAATTTGATTTGAAATAGTTACCTCTGTATTTATTGTATTCCTTGGCTCATCTTTGTCCAACAAGAAGCGGAGTCTTCAGCACTTGCTCCACTTCTCGAACTAGATTTTATTTTGTAAATATTTGTTCGGAAGCAGGCCATCAACGAACACTTTTTACTTTTCAGAGCTGCCACAGAATATCTGCCGCCCATCTTTGCCTCGATGCGCTTCCATGCATCGTGGACATCCGTTCTTATCTTATGGTTCGGTTTTTTTTTAATACATTTATTAATGAATGGATATACATAGGTCAGTATTATATATACTACATCATATGTATTTTTCCGACTTATATTTAACTTAAATGCTAATCTTAAAATTATATCTAACTACACATGAATAGGAAACTCACAGAGCACCTAAGGGATTAATTCAGATCTGAAAAAGTGCTGAGGAATGAATCTAATGGGTATCTATTTTTTATTCTGGTTGGGAGCTGGTAGGTGGTGGCTAAGTCGTAATGGGTTGCTTGGGTTACGGAGTTTATTTTGGAGAAGAAATTGTTTGATAGGAGCGCAATATGGTGAACTATAGGGGGTAGATTCAATTCTTTGTGCAGTTGAGAGTTTGAGATAAACCAGGGTGCATGAGTGGCAAGTCTGAGGAAGTGGTTTTGGATGACCTGTAGTTTTTTGATGGTTTTAGAGGCATTGATCCAGATGGGGCATGCATAAAGCATTAGAGGTCGGATTATTGATTTATAGAGGGTGATGGCGTTTTTTAATGATAGCTTACTATTGCGATTTAAAAATGGCTTCAGTTGAATTAGTTTAGTTTTGGCTTGCTGTGCTTTTACTGTTATATGATTTTTCCAATTGAGTCTGGTGTCAAGATTCAGCCCTAGGTATTTGACTGATTGATTGTGTGGAGTCCATGGAATTGGGTGATTGTTTATTTGGAGTGGAGTTGGTGTTGAAAATGTTCTTAATGAGAATATTTTGGCGCATGATTTTGTAGGATTGAGTTTGATTTTCCACTTGACTGACCAGTCATCAATTTTATTTAGATGTTTTTGAATTTCTTTGCAGATTAAATCATTTGAACAGTTGGACATGAAAATGGCGGTGTCGTCGGTGAATTGGGCGATGTGGGTATGTGATGTTATGGGAATGTCGGCCGTGTATATATTGAAAAGAGTGGGGGACAGTGGTGAACCTTGAGGCAATCCAGCTGTAATTCTGCGGGGGTTGGATGTGTATTTGTCAACTGTGACTGAAAATGTTCTATCTTGGAGGAAGCTATTAATGATATTGATTAAATAGTTGGGAGTACCTATTTCTTTAAGTTTGAATGTTAAGCCGGGATGCCATACTTTGTCAAAAGCTTTCGAAATGTCTAAAAAGATAACTATTGTATGAAGTTTTTTTGAAATGCAGTGTGTATGTGCTCCGTGATCCTTAATAGTTGATGAGATGTTGAAACTTTATTAGTGAAGCCAAACTGGTGCATTGGAATGGTTTGAGTTTTGTTCAGATGGGACTTTAGTCTTTTGAGAATTAATTTTTCTAGGATTTTTGACATAGTGGGAAGAAGGCTTATGGGTCTGTAGTTATCAGTGCTGGAGAGATTCTTAAATGGCTTGGGGATGGGTATTACATTTGAATTTTTCCAAATAAGGGGAAAATAGCCAGTTCTAATTATTGAATTGTAAATATTCGTAATATATGCAACTGTAGAATTTGGTAAGTTTTTTAAAATTGTGTTACTTATTTTGTCGTGTCCTGGGGCTTTTTTTAATGGCAAATTCTTAATTAGGTTGATGACTTCATTTGGGGAAATGTAGTTGATCTTGTGTGGTACATTATAGTTGGGTGCTGCTGCTATTTCGAGAATGTTTGAATGCAAGGGGTGGGGTGGGGTGGTATTCGGAGTGAATGATTTGGCGAAGTGATCGGCTAATGCTTCAGCCTTCTCATAAGAAGCGAATTTCTTGCCCGTTGGAGTTGTTAGTGGGGGTATTATGACTTTCTTTTTTAAGATATTTTTCGTGAATTGCCACAACGTGTTGTTATTCGTGCTTAGAGATTGGATTAAATCATTGTAAGCTGTTTGTTTATGTTCCCTTAATGATTTTTTTACTATGTTGGTCAGTAAATTTAGCTCTTTCTTAAGTTGTGGGTTTCTTGTGATGCACCAAAGTCTTCTTGTTTTGTTTCTAGTGTTAATTATTGTATGTTTTTTGGAAGATTTTTATTGAGATGCTTGATGGTGTGGGAATGAGTATTATTATTAAGAGTGTTGATTGTATCAACTATTATATTGTTCAAGAGGGCTATAGCTTGTTCTATTTCTACGGGAGTTTTTAATATTTTAAATTGGGGTGTTTGTTTTTGAATTATACTTTTAAATTTTTTCCAATGGATATTTTGTGTGTTGAGTGAGAGAGTTGGTGTGTGGGGGGAGTGATTTGTTGAGTTGAGATGATGGTTGGCAGATGGTCTGAGTCTAGTTCAAAAAAGGGAGCTGAGTGAAAAATGGTTTGCATGTTGGAAATTGCGATGTCTAATATATCTGGGTGTTTGTTATGATCTATGGGGTAGTGAGTGGGTTCTGCTGGTATAATTAGCTGAAGTTTGAGGTCTGTAATTATTTTACTGAGTTGGTTGCCTGCAGTATTGGTATTCCTGCATCCCCAATGGACATTTTTGGCATTTAGATCTCCAATCAGCAGAGTGGGAGAATTCATCTGGAACAGCAAAGAAATATTAGTATCGGGAATTTTTGTTTTCGGAGGTTTGTAAGCAGCTATTAATGTTAGTAATCTGTTATTTAAAGGGAATTTAATTGCTATAGTTTCAAGACCTGGGGTATGTGGAAGATTGGTTTCGATATATGGTATAGCTTTTTCTATTAGAATTAATACCCCACCTCCGTTTGCATTTAATCTGTCAGTTCTGACAACATTATAGCCTCCTATATTAAATGAGTTGTCTGGGTGTAGATGTGTTTCAGTTATGCATGCTATATTGATTTGTTTATCCTTTAAAAAGTAGGTTAGTTCAAATTTTTTATTGTTGATGCCGTTGGCATTCCAGTTGAGTAGATTTATATTATCTTTATGGTAATGTTGCATTATTGTAGTTAAAATAAGCTGAGAGAGATGCCTGTAAATTGCTGACTATTGTTGGGATGATATTATTAATGATATTAACTAAGAAGTATGTAATTGAGTTAATAATGGAATGTATGAGAGAGTTATTATTGGAATTATTCATGAAAGGAGGTGGTGTGGAACGGTGATTGTTGGGTTGGTTGTTTTGATTTGTATTTTGGGGAGGGTTTGGAGCAAAAGTGAAGTTTGGAATATTGTTAACATTGGGGAGATTAGAAAAGTTTTGTGAGGTGAGCCTTGGGGGAGGATTGTTTCTTGATTTAGTTTTATTATTGCCTGAATTTGGGTTATTTGAGGGGGACTCTATTAGTTTTTTATAATATGGGCATTCTATAGATCTTAGGTCAGCTCTGTGCGATCCATTGCAATGTCTACAGGTCGGAGGTAGGTCTTTCTGAGGGCAATTAACAGAGTAGTGATCCTTTGAACAGAAAATACACGCGATTGAATTGTTACAATTATTCTTCGTGTGTCCAAAGTCCAGGCAACGCATACACTGTACTGGTCCTTTTGGTCTTCTTCTTCTCTCTGGTTTGACACTAATGTTACAGATCTGATTAATTTGTAGCACTTGTTCAATACTTTGACTACCATTAAATTCTGTGGCAATTACTGGGATGGGCACGTTGTTTTTATAAAGTCTAGTTACACTTATGATGGACGGGTAATTGTGTTGTAGTCTTCGATTATTTCCTGTACTGTGATTGTCGGGTGAATATTTTTGAAGACGACAGAAAATTTTTTATTGGCCGGATCTTTGTAAGTGTGGAACTGTCTCTTGGTTTCAATGAGATATTTGATGGCTTTTCTAAAGTCTACTATTAATTTGAACATGAGTTTGATTCTGTTGCCATTATAATCTGTTGTAAATTGGTTTGTGAGTTTGTTTTTGATCTCTTTGTTGAATTCCGAGATATTATGGATATTATTAACAAAGATGGGAGGAATTCTTAGATTTTCGTCTTCTTGAGGCGAAGTGACATTGGCAAACTCAAATCTTTTGTCTTGGTCTGATAGGTTCCCTAGCGGAGCAAATCTGTTTCCAACTGGTATATTATATTGCGTTGATTCTGTAGTGGACGGTTTCTTATTTGGAGGGAGGTCTATTTCGCCTGAGTTATGACATCTTTTAGCACTGTTAATATTTAGTAACGACTCACTGTTATTGTCGGAAATGTCTCCTTGGCCGCTAACTGCGTCATTTGCTGAGCTGCGATTACCAACCTGGAGATTTCCGGCCCCGATGAGGTGATGCGAGCTGCAATCGGTACCTTGAACATTTACGAACTGCCCGTTCTGCGTATTTAAGGCAAACTGTAGATTTTGGCAGTTAGAGTGGGCACCGAACACTTGCTGTTGTTGCTGTGGTTGAATCTCATGGCTTCTGGCACTGTCCATGGCACTCTCGCTGCCGTAGAGAGTTTCCATGGCTCCTGCAATGCTGTGACCTAGGTCACAGCTGGCTGAATGGGGCTCACCGTTAATTGTAACTGATAAGCTACTGCTGGTTTATGGCGCACTGTATAATCGCTGTTTGTACTTCACTTCACTACACGAGTATTTCATTGTTACACGCTTATGAAGTTCACTACGTAACTGCACTGACTAGGCCGGAGCGAGCGATGTTGTCGCCACGGCGGTTCGGCGCTGAATATGATGGTTCGGGTGGCGCGAATTCCAGATAATGCTCTCGGCCTCAAGTTCGTCGAAGAAGGCCAAGATGGTCTCATTGGACCATTCCACTTCTAAAAACAGATCAATAATTTAAATGGTAACAATAACTCACAATGATAATTTTGAAATATATTCAAGTTACAGTTAAACTTTATCGTATTCGGACTGTAGTGTAGGCTAATTCTGCTCACAGGCACTACAGGAAAGATAGTTATTTTTGGCTTAACATGCATCCAGATTTTACAATTAGAGTTTTATGTGGAAACTTTAAGTAAAATATAAAAAGTAACTGAGTTAGGAGGCACTGAGCTAATCGTGGGGTATACTTAATTGATATTCACATAAATATGCATGCACTGTATGTAATTATAGACACATACATGAATACAATTTTGTACTTGATTTTCTTGACTAAATTATTTATTTAATTTACTTACGAGGAGGTACCTGAGCCATCACAGAAAACAACAAAAGCGACCTGTAACATAGTTCAACAAATAATGGGCATATTTCATTTTTTACTATTTAATTATCTTTATTAAATTATTTATTCAATTTACTTACAAAAAGAACTAAATAACTTATTCAGCACCAGGAAACTGCTCCAAGAGAGGATCCAGAAGGCCACCTGTAACACTGTTCAACAAATAATGGGCATATTTCATTTTTTACTATTTAACTATCTTTATTAAATTATTTATTCAATTTACTTACAAAAAGAACTAAATAACTTATTCAGCACCAGGAAACTGCTCCAAGAGAGGATCCAGAAGGCCACCTGTAACACAGTTCAACAAATAATGGACATATTTTATTTACATTTTAACTATCTTTAAATTATTTATTTTAATTTATTTACGAAAAGATAATTCAATAATTTTCAAAGGCAGAAACACACGGACTTCCAAAACAAACAAAAATGAATTGACCACGTGCAACGAAGTTCAACAATAATAATTCATATATTTTGTTATTTACCAACGTAATTATTCTTAATTATTTTAATTTACTTACCAGAAACTCGCCCAACGACACGACTCGCAAAGACGCACACGCACGTGTTCAAACCAACACGACCACGAGGGCGAACAAACGGCGAATGCTGGGCGAATGTGTGGATGGAGTTTCAAACAACCGGAAACTTTAGGCAAGGCGAATGTTCGTTTCCTTTGATGTGCCGGAAAAGACCGACAGGCTTCGGGTAGGGCGAATACCGAATATTCGGCGTTCGGCAAATCGCGAACGACCCGTCCACACTACTCGGGATTCGGCGAACGCAAGTTCGGGATTCGCCGAATGACGCATGTGTGGAGCCGCCTTAACGTAATCTCCTGACGAAATCAGCATTCATTCACTTCCCTGCTACTAGCTACACAATCCACTAGATAATTAACGCCACTACTTCGGCCTCTTACAACTCGAATTACGTTTCTTTCACAGCAACGTCGTTACTTCGACCAAAATCTGGAGCAAGTAGCGCATTCGACTCAATCTCAAGCAAGAAACGTATTCGACGACAACTCGAACAAGAAGGGCTAGTGGTCAGCGGACCGGCGTATTATTTGGCTGCTCTCCCCCAGATAGGGGTGGGCCACACCTCGCCTCCCCTCTGCAGCTGACCGCGTAGCACGCTGCACGATCTCGCCGGTACTTGCCGCATTTCTACACCGCCGCTGTATTCCGTGCGTCTTTCAAATGGTTCTTACGTCCCCAACAATGGTTTCAGTGTTGATAACGAATGGGAAATCCACATTCGTTTCTCTGTCTGTCTCTGTCTCTCTCTGTCTCTGTCTCTCTCTGTCTCTGTCTCTCTCTGTCTCTGTCTCTCTCTGTCTCTCTGTCTCTGTCTCTCTCTGTCTCTCTCCTCTCTCTTCGCCGCGCGCTCGAGCTCGTGCCGCGGCGGCGGCGGCGTTCCGTCGCCTTATCAACGGTCGCTGGAGGGGAGGCGCGGGGGGAGAGTTGTTACCCCTACGCGGTGCTGACGTACGCGGCGGAGGGGCGTGAAACAAACGGTCAGAGATGAGGAGAATGTTTCGAGAAGCAGAGGTGTGAGTTCAGGGAGCGAGAGGCGTGGCCGCGAGTCCAGTTGGCGGCAATGGTAGCACGTTAAGGCGGTCGCCGTCACGCTTGTTCTTCCAGCACGCTTTGTTGTTTGAGCGAGCTAAATATTCCAACGGACAAAGGTCGGTATTTCGATTCTTATGTGCCACATCGGGTACATTTCACCCAAACTGACCGACTATGAGTTCACGCCGTTCACTGTTGGAAATAATTCCACGGGGGTCATTCCATATTAAATCAACACAGTTTTAATTAAAATTTTACCTCACCATTTTAGATTCAGATGAAATTTGACACATAGGTAGTATGAATGGAGAATAAGAAAACTACAAATTTTGAGTAAAATATTTCCACCCGTTTCTGAAATACAGCCATCTAAAATTTTGCAAAATTGGGTTCCCGAAAATTTTTAAATTGATGAAGAACCTCACCAAATTAAGATAGGGAGCTGAAACAGGTGTCATTTTTCAGCTTTCTGTATGGCCTTTTATATGATATACAACTCAATGGGGGTTGCGTTCAAAAAGTATTTCAAATTTGAATTTAAAATTTGATTTTGAGTTTTTTCAAAATGCTCATCTTCAAAAAATTGAAAAAATTCTAAAATAATCCTTGTATATATCCAAACTGATGGTGCAAGTTTAAAAATGGGACTGCAATGGGTTCATATGGTAATCTTTATTTAAAATGCACAATATTTACTTACTCTAGATTTTACTGATTTAAAATGCCTTTTATTTCTAATGTTAAGCCCTAATATGTACAAATTATTAATTTAGTGTTTTTGTTGGCGAGTGTGTTGTGTTTTATTGTTATTATTATTATTATTAGACCGCGGAACTTTATGCAATTGCATATTTTTCCTGACTGTCCATATCGAAATGTATATAACTTTATCACTAAAAATAAAGCAAATCAAGGTCACCTTTCAGTTGATGAACCAGATACTTGGGAACCTAAACATTTAAGCGAAATGAATCGTTGATGAATGAACACCAACTTTTAGCAGCGTCAACCGGTTATTTACCATCATGCAAATGGTTAATGATGCCCAAAATTTTGCAAAATGCCGTTAATGAAAAAAACACAGTGAGTGACATAATCTCATGGTACATCAGTGAATAGGCGATTGAACTGCAACCCAGAGGAGAACGTCCGAAGACTTTCTGATCGAGAAGAGAATCTTGTTGTGAAAATAATAAAGAAGGATCCTCGTATTAATGCACCAAAAGTTGTTCCACACAGTTGTAAATTGGCATTGGCAACGTAAATCCCGAAACCGTGCGAAGGGTACTAAGGAGGTTCAATTACCATACCCGCGTTGTCAGAAGAAAGCCACTCCTAAGTTAAAAGAGAAATACCCAAAAGATCTGACATCGATCCACTTCTCCACAAATACCTGGAATATATGCACTAAAATATACCGCATACATTAAAATACGCATTTAAACTAAAAAATTGCACACATGCAAAAAAAATAGGGTAGATTCGTTTTATTTTTGGTGATAGGTAAAGTTATATACATTTCCTTGCGATATGCACAGTCAGTAAAAATATGCAATTGCATGAAGTTCCGCGGTCTAATAATGACAATAATAATAATTATTATTATCATTATAATGACCGAAGTTATTATAATAGTGACCGAAGAATGGGAAACAAAGACATTGTTAGTGTAGCGAAGAACACTAGGCAAGACGCGTCGAATAACACAGACACTGAACTTTTGATGCTATGAGACACAAATAATGTTAAAGAACTCGTGAAAAGACAAACCACTCCACGAACAATATCTAAAAAGAATGGACAAGGTGATGATCAATAAAGATCAATCAGTTATGTGTCTTAAAAGGGGAAGAATGAAGCGAGAATCGGAAGCAGTTCCAATAGCTGCTCAAGATCAGGCGTTGAGAACACGACATTATGATAGAGCGGTTCTCAAAATTTCCCATGTCTTGTCCAATACTAGCAAAGACCGAATACTTGAAAAAACATAACAGGGTGTGTAGCTACCTCCACTGGCAGATCTGTACCGCCCTTGAAATTCCAAACACATGCCCCATGTGGTATGAACACTCCCTAAAACCGGTGAGGTCTGTTGGATTTTGTACGATATTGTACGACGAACAAATTCAAACTGATCGCACGATAGCGGCAAACAAACCAGATATAGTTATCCTGGATTTGGGGGAAAAAATCGCGTTTACTTGTCGGTGATGCTGTACCTTACGATCAAAACGTCGTTACCAAGGACGCAGAGAAACGTCTTAAATACAAGAGTTTGAAAATCGAGATCAGCCGAATGTGGGGCGTAAAAGCAGAGGTCGTCCCGATAGTTATCGCAGCTCTGGGATTTATTCCTCAAAAATTGAGTAAGAACTTTTCTACACTACCAGGTAATTCTAAATACTGGGAAGTGCAAGAAATTGCTTTATTTGGAACAGAACCTTAGGTAGCTGGTTGCAACCTGGAGTAGATTTTATATTCAGCCGAGTCATAACATCTTTAGTCGTGATGTAATGGAATAATAATAATAATGATGATAATAATCATAACAATAAATCATAACACACTCGCCAATAAAAACACTAAATTAATAATTTATATATATTAGTGCTTATGTTTGGAATAATGTGCATTTTAAATCAGTAAAATCTAGAGTAAGTAAATATTGTGCATTTTAAATAAAGATTACCATATGAACCCATTGCAGTCCCATTTTTAAACTTGCACCATCAGTTTGGATATATACAAGGATTATTTTAGAATTTTTTCAATTTTTTTGAAGATGAGCATTTTGAAAAAACTCAAAATCAAAATTTTAAATTCAAATTTGAAATACTTTTTGAACGCAACCCCCATTGAGTTGTATATCATATAAAAGGCCATACAGAAAGCTGAAAAATGACACCTGTTTCAGCTCCCTATCTTAATTTGGTGAGGTTCTTCATCAATTTAAAAATTTTCGGGAACCCAATTTTGCAAAATTTTAGATGGCTGTATTTCAGAAACGGGTGGAAATATTTTACTCAAAATTTGTAGTTTTCTTATTCTCCATTCATACTACCTATGTGTCAAATTTCATCTGAATCTAAAATGGTGAGGTAAAATTTTAATTAAAACTGTGTTGATTTAATATGGAATGACCCCCGTGGAATTATCTCCAACAGTGAACGGCGTGAACTCATAATCGGTCAATTTGGGTGAAATGTACCCGATGTGGCACATAAGAATCGAAATACCGACCTTTGTCCGTTGGAATATTTAGCTCGCTCAAACAACAAAGCGTGCTGGAAGAACAAGCGTGACGGCGTCCGCCTTAACGTGCTACCATTGCCGCCAACTGGACTCGCGGCCACGCCTCTCGCTCCCTGAACTCACACCTCTGCTTCTCGAAACATTCTCCTCATCTCTGACCGTTTGTTTCACGCCCCTCCGCCGCGTACGTCAGCACCGCGTAGGGGTAACAACTCTCCCCCCGCGCCTCCCCTCCAGCGACCGCTGATAAGGCGACGGAACGCCGCCGCCGCCGCGGCACGAGCTCGAGCGCGCGGCGAAGAGAGAGAGAGAGAGAGAGACAGAGAGAGACAGAGAGACAGAGACAGAGAGAGACAGAGACAGAGAGAGACAGAGACAGAGAGAGAGACAGACAGAGAGACAGAGAGAGACAGAGACAGAGAGACAGACAGAGAGAGACAGAGACAGACAGAGAGAGACAGAGAGACAGAGAGAGACAGAGAGACAGAGAGAGACAGAGAGAGACAGAGACAGAGAGAGACAGACAGAGAGAGACTGTAGTTTTCTTATTCTCCATTCATACTACCTATGTGTCAAATTTCATCAGAATCTGAGATGGTGATGTAAAATGACTGTGTTGATTTAATATGGAATGACCCACGGACACAACCTCCGAATTAACGTTGAGGTATGGTTCCCGTAGTTCACTTTCGGAGATTGCTTCGCCGTTATAAAACGTGTTTAACGACTTGTATATCCGTTCCATGTGCATTCTAATAGCATCTTTGTAACATGTGCAGAAGATATGGATTTTTCGTGTGGGAGGACTTTACTGATTTTTGACAGAATTTTGCCATGTTAATAAGCTTGAAGTCCAGTCTCTGTTTTTGACAGGAGTATCATGGATGGTAGTGTTAACACCAAGGTGAAGTTATAAATCGATTAGAGCTATGTAGGAACCATTAAGGAAGTCATAAAATTATATTTTAGAGGAGTCATTGAAGAAGTTAACTGAACTTAAATATTACACAAGAAATGTTGTAACAAAGGGTAATTTTATGTAGTTTTTCACGTAACTTCTTTTGAAGATGCTTGAAGTTATTCATGTATAATTAAGTGTTGTGAAAATCATATTTGAAACGAAGTATTGAAGAAGATGAACAAACTTGAATGTTGTACAATAGATGTAACATGGGGTACATTTCTGTAGTTTTTTTCAAGAATTTCTATTGAACGTTCTGTTTTTTTTGTTCAAAAACTATATTCATTCAGTTCAACAGAATATAAGATACTTTTTTTTATTTCATTTCTATAGTTTTTACAAGAATTTCTGTTGAACATTCTGTGTTTTCGAAAAAAAAAATTATTCAGTTTAACAGAATACTACATATTATTTTGTACTCTCATTTCTATAGTTTTTTTTAAAAAAAAAGTGTTGAATATTCTGTTTTCAACGACAATGATCTGTTCATTTCAATTGAATACAATATATTCTTTTTAGAATTCCAAAGAATTTCGTGCACGAAATTATGAGAGTGTTGACTTAGTGTATGTTGAGGGATAAATTGACTGCAATTTTCACAAACAGAAAGCAGTATGATATTCTGTCAGTTGAAATGCAAGTACTCGTCCCTATGACAGTACATTCGCATAACTCCTCGTCTCATCTGAGATCCCCTTTGTTAAATTAATTGAATTTCTATTGCATTTAATCACAGAATATACTACTGTGATTCTCATTCGTTTCAACTAAGAGAAAAATTATTTTAGATAATCTTGCAGGTAATTTTTCCTCCGAGGATGTTTTTATGCTGCTCAAAGGTATATTTTTCTTTGTTTATGTGTTTATTTCTGTATGTTGTGGTCATTTTGCAATTTGTGGCTTGGTGCTATGAAGAATCAATTATATTGATGTTTGTGGTTTCAACTTTGTGTATTTTTTTCTCAAATTTTCAAAGAAAGCCAATGACCCACAAAATTTCCCCACAGCCGACCTACACGATCGGTTACAATATATATATATATATATATATATATATATATATATATATATAAACTTATTGTCAGTGTTTGAGGATGTGGTATATATGAGTTGAAGAGGCATGGAGCGCTGTGAACGATGATGGAATATAGAAATAACACAATAACAAACATTTATATTTTTAATTTATGGTAATTTATTTTTTGAAATTATATACATTGATAATTATAATACTTTTACTAAAAAAAACATATCTATCCCTCAAAGCAATAAAGTGTACAATATTTTTTGTTATCCCATCTTTAGCTAACACAAACTGGATGGTTTGCCCACTCGAGAGCATGTTTGCCACGTATAATTGACCGTGTGAAAAACATGGTGTGCTAAAAAATAAGCCACAAATAGACATCGTTTGGCCTCGAGACTTATTGAGAGTCATCGCAAATGGCAATATTAACGGAAATTGAAGACGTTTAAATTGAATTGACACATCTGTGTGTGTAATAGGGATCAGTGGCAGTAATATATTATCACCTCGAAATTTTCCATTTAAAATGATGGCTTCGATAACGTTTTTCATTACAGCCCTGCAAACTAACCATAATTATTTTAAAATTACACTGAAATAGTAAAATGATAATTGTAAAATTACGATTAACGTTCAAACAATAAAAATAATGGCCGAAAACTGTAGTGAGTAAGAAACGGCTTATTGTGTGAGAGATCTCATCCTTACTCCGTGCTGCTTATTGGGTCAGAAGCAATGTTGCCAGATGTGAAACTTCCGATTGCGAAATTTTAAGCTCGAAAATGCGGATTTCTTCTAATAAATGCGGATTTACTAATATAATTTAAAAATAGGGGAAAACATCAATAATTCATACATCGACATAGAATTCCGTTTTATTAATTAAATAAATGCGATATTGTCTCACTATATTTGTTCTATGTTTGTTCTCACTATATGTAATGTTCTCGATTCACCCAAGAAATTAAAAATATAAAATATCAGTACTTTTGTTATAAATGTACTTTTAATTTATTTTTAATCCCAGTTTAATACGAAGCCGAGTAACGTAATTTCAACATTTTTAATTTCAAATCCCGCGAAGTGCATAATTTCTCCGGCTTGAATAAACGCAGTAAGAATCTGAACGACGATTCTTATTTGGCGTTTTCGAAAACGACTAATCAACATGTCACCTATTTGTCCTCTGAGTCTCTAACAATAAGACAATAAAGGACGGAGTTCACAGCAACACCTTGGTGCTTGGTCATCAATTTTCGAATACGGCAATTGGATAAAGCCCTAATGATTGGTAGATGATTGGTGTTTTATTGCTTTCTACTTTAATCGAATAGAGAGAGACAGCATTTTGAACATTCAAACTTTGTCAACCATAGTTAGCGGGACATCTAACGATCATTGTAATAACAGAGGAAATGAAAAAAATTGATTTTAATCTACTATCATGGAAATGCAGATTTTTTTGGCATCCTCATCGCTTAATGCGGATTAGGTGTTAATAATGTATAAAATGGGGAAATGTGGTACATCTGGCAACACTGGTCAGAAGTGATGCCGGCAGACGCCTTGCGGAGTGATATTTACATCATGTAAATTAATCAGTGTTTTCTTTACCTATTGTTGCACTAAACGGCAGTAAAAACGAAAACCTGTATATTAAAACACGGAAGGAGAAAATAATTAACGATAATAAATAAATCTTCTCTAAAGAACAATCATTTAAAAATTGTAATAAAATAATAATTATTTATTTTAAATTGTTAAATTTTTGTTATAAAATAAATAATAATTAAAAAACACATTTTTAACTGTTCAACAATGAATCTGTTCCCCATTTTGTACATTCGACAATTTAATATCAACTTCCGAACTAAACATTAATTAAGGCTAATTAAACATTTCGCAGCAACAAACATCACAAATTATTAAAACAAAGTTCCTAGTCCCAGTGTCATATCTACCTGTTGTCAAATAGTAATTGTTGTGCTTTCTTTCCTGCTAATTATAGAATTAATGATATATTAGTGTCTAATATGCTAAAGACTCCTCAAACCTAACGCAACAATGTACCGCGGAGACAAACATTTATCTAGCTGAGCCCGGCAGACGCTGTTCTGCCCCTATATCTCTCTTTCTCCATCTTTCCTCTCTCTTTCCCCGTCTCTCTTTCTCCGTCTCTCTCTCTTTCCCCGTCTGTCTTTCTCCGTCTCTCTCCATGTTGATCACATTTAATAGCAGATTCTGCACATCGCTGAGCAGGTGCGTAATATGGAGAAACACCGTGTAGCGGATGAAATACCGCCATGTGAAATACCGACCGTGTGTAGCGGGTTGCCTAAAAAGTTTTGTTCCAAAAATTAAAAAATTGGAGTGGACCACCCTTATCACTAAGGGGCATAAAAATAGATAACTACCTATTCTCAGACCTATATACATATAAAATTTCATCAACATCGGTCCAGCCGTTTCAGAGGAGTATGGTAACTAAAACTGTGGCACGAGAATGTTATATATATAGCGATGTACCTCCTTCGTTGAGTTCAGCGAACTTACCTGCCGGCTAGCTCAGATGGCAGAGAGGTGGGCTAAAAGAGAACAAATGGATGGTGGAGCGATGTTGCGTTTGAAATGAATAAAATTGAATGAAGTCAAAAATTAGATTTAATATAAAAGGATAAATTGAATAAAAAATTACATCAACTCAAACAAATACACCTCGATCACGAGATCGTATTTCCCCAAAATAAAACAATGAAACACAACCCTGTATGACAGTGAATCTTAGAATTAGTATTGTACAGATATTGCTCTGACTTCCTTGCAGGCCTGAGCGCGGCCACGAACCGTTCTTTTAATGAAACAATAATTCCAAATTCTGATTCTGAGAGTTATATTTGTATATTGTCTTATGAAGTTGATTAGCTGGTTTGGACGCAGATCCAAGTAAGTGGATTTTTTAAAAAAAATATTTTTTAATAAAGTAATGTCAGAAGGCAGGATTGCCGACCGAATTTTGCTCTCTCACACGAACGTGTTATTATTTCAGTAATAATAATAATAATAATAATAATAATAATAATAATAATAATAATAATAATAATAATAATAATAATAATACCTTAAAAGACATGACAGGGTGTGTAGCTACCTCCACTGGCAGATCTGTACCGCCCTCGAAGTTCCAAACACATGCCCCAAGTGGTACGAACACTCACCGAAACCGGTGACGTCTGTTGGATTGTGTACGATATTGTACGACCAACAAATTCAAACTGATCGCACGATAGCGGCAAACAAACCGGATATAGTTATCCGGGATTTGGCCAAAAAATCGTGTTTACTTATCGATGTTGCTGTACCTTGCGATCAAAACGTCGTTACCAAGGAGGCAGAGAAACGTCTTAAATACAAGAGTTTGGAAATCGAGATCAGCCGAATGTGGGGCGTAAAAGCACAGGTCGTCCCGATAGTTATCGGAGCTCTGGGATTTGTTCCGCAAAATTTGAGTAAGAACTTGTCTAAACTCCCAGGTAATTCAAAAGACTGGGAAGTGCAAGAAATTGCTTTATTTGGAACAGCCCACATTTTGCGTAAAGTATTGTAGAGGCACTGATAGTCACCGAATCTGCTCCTTAGGTAGCTGGTTGCAACCTGGAGTAGATTTTATATTCAGCCGACTCATAAGATCTTTAGTCGTGATGTAATGGAATAATAATAATAATAATAATAATAATAATAATAATAATAATAATCGGAGGGACCCTTTGCTGGGCGGAGGGACCCTTTGCTGGGCGATCGGAGGGACCCCTTGCTGGGCCCTGCGGGGGGATGCCCTGAGGCCACTGTGGGTCGCAGTAACGGATGGCAGGAAACAACCCGAGGGTTAAGTGTGATCTGTGAACTCGAACTTGCGTCCTGCGAATCCTCAATTCAAACCAATGAGCAAAATGGATAGAACAAGCAATGTAATGAATCTTAACGTGCCTTGTTCTACCAATGTCCCATACCTGCTCAGAAACCGAGCTAATGTCACCTTGTCGACATCTGGCCATCCCACGGGTGTTAGTCCCAGGGACCTAGAGCCGGCAGTAGCTCGAAGCCATCGTCAGAGATGGACCCGGGATGAATTAAAGGAGGTGATGTGGTGCTTTTACTATGCAAAAGCCAAAAATGGGGGCTCAGAAATAGAAGTTTTCAAGGTATGGAGAGAGCGGAACCCAGATATGAGACCTACCCTAGACTCAAAGAAGCTTGCCAGTCAACGACGATACATACTCAGCAGTGAAAATTCACAGCAGAACAACTTGCTGACATTGAGAGAAATGCGGAATATGTACTTCGCTCGAACAATCCACATGACGAACATGTAGAACTTGAAAATGATGATCCCGTGGAAGGTTCATCTCTTTCCAGTGAAACACACGTCAGTGGTGAAAACTCATCTGGCAATGAATTACACGATAAGGACATGATGCGAAATCTCCTTCGGCGCGAGATAGAAAGAGTTAGTCAACTTCCGTTTGAATCTCGCGAACCGTTGAGGAGAATATACGAAAATGCCAAAGCTAAAAGAGTGATAGAAACAGTGAATTCTGTCTTAAATGAGGTGGTGGGAGACCCCAGGCAGAGATCTAGATATTACTGAAATCAATCACATCATATAGCAACTGGATATCTAGTATCTCAGATAATTTTGGGGCCAGCCAAGAACACCGACGGCCGACACAGCAAACACACACAGAGTAAAAGCTCTGTACCCCCATGGCATGAACAGAATTATTGAAACGGATAGGCGGAACACCCGGCTGCTGTGAAATATCACTCTTAGTCCTGGGAAAATCTTTTAAAATCCAACGCAACTCTAAAGTTCAACGAAAAATATTCAATGTGAACAAAAAACCAAATTGAAAATGACATCAGCAGGTAATGGTAGTTGAAAAGCTAAAGAGAAAATTCAAGCATGGGCTCAACGAATTAAGAAGGTAC
>JAHLJT010003603.1:0-10768 GCA_031308135.1 Acheta domesticus | reverse complement strand
AGTTGTTCTGCTGTGAATTTTCCACTGCTGAGTATGTATCGTCGTGACTGGCAAGCTTCTTTGAGTCTAGGGTAGGTCTCATATCTGGGTTCCGCTCTCTCCATACCTTGAAACTTCTATTTCTGAGCCCCCATTTTTCGCTTTTGCATAGTAAAAGCACCACATCACCTCCTTTAATTCATCCCGGGTCCATCTCTGACGATGGCTTCGAGCTACTGCCGGCTCTGGGTCCCTGGGACTAACACCCGTGGGATGGCCAGACGTCGACAAGGTGACATTATCTCGGTTTCTGAGCAGGTATGGGACATTGGTAGAACAAGCACGTTAAGATTCATTACATTGCTTGTTCTATCCATTTTGCTCATTGGTTTGAATTGAGGATTCGCAGGACGCAAGTTCGAGTTCACAGATCACACTTAAACCCTCGGGTTGTTTCCCCTGCCATCCGTTACTGCGACCCACAGTGGCCTCGGGGCATCCCCCCGCAGGGCCCAGCAAGGGGTCCCTCCGATCGCCAGTCGGCATTACTAAACCCTACGGGATTTTCACTGACTGCTGAAGGCAGCCTCCTTCGCTGGCTAATGCAAGGTTCGGGCCTCCACTCTAATCAGTGGCCTGGTGTGCCAACCCAGTTTCTCTCCTGTACCCTCTATGAGCCGACAACAGGAAGTCCAAAGGTTCATGACCCTTCCCTCTCTACTTACTTCCCACTCTCCTCAAAATGGAGTACTTCTTCGTCTGACCCCTCACCTTCAACTATTCAGCAAGGGAGGCCCTACCGGTAGCTAGGCTACCACTGACATAGCTTTAAGGCTCATGGGGTACTCAAGCTCCACCACCAACTCCAAGGTCGTGTACTCCCTAGGTGGAGTTTATTATTATTATTATTATTATTATTATTATTATTATTATTATTATTATTATTATTTCACTACATCACGACTAAAGATGTTATGAGTCGGCTGAATATAAAATTTTGAGGAACAAAACCCAGAGCTTCGATAACTATTGGAATGACCTGTGCTTTTACGCCCCACATTCGGCTGATTTCGATTTCCAAACCCTTGTATTTAAGACATTTCTCTGCCTCCTTGGTAACGACGTTTCGATCGCAAGGTACAGCACCACCGACAAGTAAACACGATTTTTCTCCAAATCCTGGATAACTATATCCGGTTTCTTTGCCGCTATCGTGCGATCAGTTTGAATTTGTTGGTCGTACAATATCGTACACAATCCAACAGACGTCACTGGTTTTGGTGAGTCTTCGTACCACTTGGGGCATGTATTCGGAAATTCGAGAGCGGTACAGTTCTGCCAGTGGAGGTAACTACACACCCTGCCGTGTCTTTTCAAGTATTCGGTCTATGCTAGGATTGGACAAGCTGAGATAATATTATCAATGGTTTCTACGTGTTCCTGGCAAATGCGGCATTATCATCTTGGTAAATTTTGACAACCGCTTTAATCATAATGTCGTGTCTCAAAGCCTGATCTTGAGCAGCTACTAGAATTGCTTCCGATTCTGGCTTCATTCTTCCCCTTTTAAGCCACATAACTGATTGATCTTTATTGATCTACACTTTGTCCATTCTTTTTAGATATTGTCCGTGGAGTGGTTTGTCTCTACACGAGTTCTTTAACATTTTTTGTGTCTCACATTTCATGGTTAATAGCATCAAAGTTGAGTGTCTGTGTTTTTGGACGTGTCTTGCTAGTGTTCTTCGCAATGCTTTTTGCTACACTTACAAAGCTTGTTGTTTCCCATTCTTCGGTCAGCATTATAATAACTTCGGTCTATATAATAATAATAATAATTATTATTATTATTAATATTATTATTATTAATATTATTATTATTATACCGCGGAACTTCATGCAATTGCATATTTTTACTGACTGTGCATATCGAAAGGAAATGTATATAACTTTACCTATCACCAAATATGAAACAAATCTAGCATATTTTAATTTTGCATGTGTGCAATTTTTTAGTTCAAATGCGTCTTTTAATGTGTGCGGTATATTTTAGTGCATATATTCCAGGTTTTTGTGGAGAAGTGGATCGAAGTCAGATCTTTTCGGGTATTTCTATTTTGACTGAGAAGTGGTTTTCTTCTGACAACGCGGGAATGGAAATTGAACCTTCTTAGTACCCTTCGCACGGTTTCGGGATTTGCTTTCTTGCTGTAGTGGATGCAGCGCGGTGTGAGGTCCGTACTGCGAAGCGACTACATACAGGGTCAGATCAAGTTTCAGGGGATTGTTTCGTAGGGGCAAATGAAAGTCAATGCACTTGTGTATAAATTAAATTTAATTCTTGAAATATTGATTAGTTTTACAAGTAGTTAGGTAGTAAGCCGGAGGACCAATGAATGTTTGTAATTAAAGGTTTCTTCTTTCTTGAAGTTTACACTTACAGTTTGATGACAGTACAGCAAGCACCAACCCAGGTCAGACGGCTGAGTGTGTGCGTGCCGTCCGTAGAAATGGGCTGCGGATGTTACGGCTGGTAGGCTGGATGTCACCATGGGCGCGTACTCGCGTGCTGGAGCGGCCCGTACTGTTGATCGCGGCCTGCTGGCCGCGCCGATTGATTGCCGGAGCCTTGATAGGCAGAGCAAGGACAGCTGACTCGTTCGCAGGCTGTCCGACGAGTAGAGTAGTAGTTGTAGCAGCAGTAATAGTAGTTTGACGTAGAGTGACTGCGTAGAAGTAGCAGTGAGATTGACTGAAGAGTGACTGCGTAATAGTAGCAGTGAGATTGACTGGAGAGTGACTGCGCAGTAGTAGAGTTTTGACGTAGAAGTGTGACTGCGTAGTTTCACATAGTAGTGAACAGAGCAGTAATTGTAGCAGCAGTATAGTAGTTTGACTTAGAAGTGCCCGCGTAGTAGCAGCAGAGTAGAAATGACTTAGAAGTTTGACATAGCAGTTTCACATAGTAGAAATGACATTGAAGAAAATGACGTTGAAGTGCCTGCGTAGTAGCAGCGAAATTGACTGATAGTTTGACATAAGAGTGGCGCGTGGGAGCGAAGTTGCCGTATTTATTGAAGCATATGTTTCCGAGTGCAGAGGGGGAAGAGTCACGTGACAATTGCAGCTAGCCTATGATGCACGGTGAGACGTAGTGTGCCACAAGAGATGCTCGCTATTCGTTGTTATGTTTTGAAGTGCGTCACGTGACTTGCGGGTGGCACTGGCTGTGCCCGCGATGGCTGCATCTCATTAGCAAGGTTTGGTATTTTCTCACGGGAACCGCGATGCTGGTTGAGAGAAGAGGGCGCGGGCGCGGGCGCGGGCGCGGGGCGCGGGCGCGGGCGCGGGCGCGGGCGCGGGCGCGGCTGCCTAGCAGATGCGTTCGTTGTCGGCGAATTCTAACGCCGGTATTGGAGCTGGAGGCACGTAGCGAAATTTGGAATGTTTGTAAACATCTGACCGCCGAAGACTGAGAAAGAGGCAGGTAAACGGCTAATGGCTTAAGGGCTGCGCGCCCAGCGCGCCCAGCGCGCTGGCGGTGGGTAATGACCCTTCCCCGGCTTACAGTTCAATAGGCGGTGCGCGGTGCTTGCGGCAGAGAGGGCTCGACGAGAATTGTTTTGTGGCTTGGACATCTGTGTTTCATTTCTTATGTTTTGTATCGCCTTGCTAGAGCCGTGAGAAGCTTTGAAGGTGGGGCAGCCGAAGAATGTTGGCCGCGCGGGGGAAAGACAATTTGAGGCTGCACCCTGCTGGCGAGTTTCCTTGTAATTGTTCGCGAGATTGAACACTTGCCAATGCCAATTTATAGCTGTGGAGTAACTTTTGGTGCATTAATACGGGAGTCTTTCTTTATTATTTTCACTACAAGATTCTCTTCTCGATCAGACGTTCTCCTCCGGGTTGCAGTTCAATCGCGTAATCATTGATGTACCATGAGATTATGTCACTCATTGTGCTTTTTTCATTAATGACATCTTGCAAAATTTTGGTCATCATAAACCCTCTGCTAGATGGTAAATAACCAACTGACGCTGCTCAATATTGTTCATTCCTGAACGATTCATTTCACTTAAATGTTTAGGTTCCCACGTATCTGGTTCATCAACCATGGATATTGTTATCAACAGGGGTATTTTTCAAGGAGATTCACTATCCCCTCTGCTGTTTTGCATTAGTTTGATACCACTATCGAGACAGTTGTCGCAAGCTGACTTTGGTTACAAGCTCCATGGTGATGAAAGGCCAGTATCACATTTGTTTTACATGGATGATCTGAAAGTGTTTGCTAAGAATGAAGCGATTCTCTCCCAAATGCTGTCTGTCGTGAATGACTTTAGCAATGACATCTGCATAAAGATTGGTCTTGACAAATGTGCAAAATTCAATTTAAAAAGAGGCAAACTGACAACGTCAGAGAGCATTGAAGTTGATATGCACACTCTGATACAAGATCTTGAGCCAGGTAAAACTTATAAATATCTGGGCATTGAAGAATGTGAGACCATCTGGAACAACACAATGAAAGAGAGAATTCGCAAGGAGTATTACAGAAGAGTGAGACTTGTCCTGCAGTCTGCTCTGAACTCCAGGAATAAAATATCTGCAATTGGTAGTTTGGCGGTGCCTGTAATTGAATACAGTTCCGGACTAGTGGACTGGACTGAGCAAGAAATCCGCATCATGGATCGAAAAACCAGAAAACTGCTAACAATGCATCATGTCGCCCACCCTCGAGCTGATGTACATAGACTTTATGTGTCACGTAAGGAAGGAGGAAGAGGCCTCAGAAAAAATTGAAGCCTCCTGGCACAATGCAATAGTTGGAAAGGGAAAATATGTAGTCAGTCATCAAGATGACCCTCTAATGAGGCAGGTCATGAAATCTGATCAAAGAATGGGAAACAGAGGATTTGTTAGTGTAGCAAAAAGCATTGCAAAGAAAACTATGCAAGACACGTCAAATAACACAGACACTGAACTTCTGGTACAACTAAACATGAAATGTGAGACACAAAAAATGTTAAAGAAGTCGTGGAGGGACAAACCCCTCCATAGGCAATATCTAAAAAGAATGGACAAGGTGCAGATCAATAAAGATCAATCATTTATGTGACTTAAAAGGGGAAGAATGAAGCCAAAATCGGAAGCAGTTCTAGTAGCTGCTCAAGATCAGGCGTTGAGAACACGACATTATGATAAAGCGGTTGTCAAAATTTCCCAAGATGACAAATGCCGAATTTGCCAGGAGCAAGTAGAAACCATTGATCATATTGTCTCAGCTTGTCCAATTCTAGCAAAGACCGAATACTTAAAAAGACACGACAGGGTGTGTAGTTACCTCCACTGGCAGATCTGTACCGCTCTCGAAGTTCCAAACACTTGCCCCAAGTGGTACGAACACTCACCAAAACCGGTGACATCGGTTGGATTGTGTACAATATTGTACGACCAACAAATTCAAACGGATCGCACTATAGCAGCAAACAAACCGGATATTGTTATCCGGGATTTAGAGAAAAAATCTTGTCTACTTGTGGATGTTGCTGTGCTTTGCGATCAAAATGTCGTTACCAAGGAGGCAGAGAAACGTCTTAAATACAAGAGTTTGGAAATCGAGATCAGCCGAATGTGGGGCGTAAAAGCACAGGTCGTCCCGATAGATATCGGAGCTCTGGGATTTGTTCCGAAAAATTTGAGTAAGAACTTGTCTAAACTCCCAGGTAATTCAAAGGACTGGGAAGTGAAAGAAATAGCTTTATTTGGAACAGCTCACATTTTGCGCAAAGTATTGTAGAGGCACCGATAGTCCCTAGATCTACTCCTTAGGTAGCTGGTTGCAACCTGGAGTAGATTTTATATTCAGCCGACTCATAACATCTTTAGTCGTGATGTAATGGAATAATAATAATAATAATAATAATAATAATAATAATCATTATCATAACAACAAAACACAACACGCTCGCCAATAAAAAAAACTAAATTAATAATTAGTATGTATTAGAGCTTACAATTTGAAATAAAATGCATTTTAAATCAGTAAAATCTAGAGTAAGTAAATATTGTGTATTTTAAATAAAGAATACCTATGAACACATTGCAGTCGCATTTTTAAACTTGCACCATCTGTTTGGAAATATACAAGGATTATTTTAGAATTTTTAAAATTTTTTTGAAGATGAGTGTTTTGAAAAAACTCAAAATCAAAAATTTAAATTCAAATTTGAAAAACGTTTGGGACGCAACCCCTATTGAGTTGTATATCTTATAAAAGGCCATAAAGAAAGCTGCAAAATGACACCTGTTCCAGCTCTCTATCTTAATTTGGTGAGGTTCTACATCAATTTAAAAATTTTCGGGAACCCAATTTTGCAAACTTTACATAGCTGTATTTCAGAAACGGGTGGAAATATTTTACTCAAAATTTGTAGTTGTCTTATTCTCCTTTCATACTACTTATGTGTTACATTTCATCTGAATCTGAGATATTGATGTAAAATGACTGTGTTGATTTAATATGGAATGACCCATATAACAGAAAGAGAATAGGACCTAAGATCGAACCTTGCGGGACCCCATGCACAATTGGCAAAGAATTGGAAATATAAGTATGTAATGTCCTTTCCTGCCAGTATGGTATTTCTACTCTTTGACTCCGATGTTTAAGTTATCCAATCTAGGGCAATACCACGAATTCCATACGAAGGTAATTTTGAGAGCAAGATGTTATGGTCAATAACGTCAAAGCTTTCGAGAGATCTAAGAATATTCCAATGGGTATCTGATTTTGGTCTATTGATGAAGCAACATCTTTGAGAAAAGAAAAAATGGCAGTTTCCGTAGATTTTGATTTTCTAAAACCGTGTTGTGAGTCTGAAAACGCTTTGTTTTTTGAGAAAAGTTTCCATTCGTAAGTAGAAAAGCCTTTCTAATATTTTTGAGAAAACTGACAAAAGAGAAATTGGCCGGCAATTTTTAATATAATTTTTGTTCCCTTTTTTTAAAAAGTGGATTAATTTTTGCTGTTTTGAAAATATCTGGAAATATTCCTGTACATAAAGAAGGATTGAAAATGTGAGTTAACGGAGGTATAAAGGCAGGTGCACAGGTTTTTAATAAACAATCCGGAAATTCATCTAAACCAGATGAATATTTATTTTTTAGTTTACTGACTATTCTGAGGATTTCGTTGGGAGAAGTTTCGGAAATAAACATCGTATCGGAAATTTTTTGGGAAGTGTAAGATGTTGAATTTTGTGGTTTTAGTCCCTTCGTGAGATCAGACGCAATTATAGAAAAGTGTTTGTTGAAGAGATTGGCAACTTTTTCCGGATTACTCGTTTCTCTTTCATTATCCTTTAAAATAACATTCTCTACAAGGTACCGAGATGATGTGGTTGTATTTTTTACGATATCCCACATTGCTTTAGTTTTGTTACTAGCGCTCAAAATGACCTGACTATTTTTGCCTGAATTATTACTTTTCTTAAAATTCTTTTGTATTCTCGGAAGTATAAATGGAAACCGGGTGATACGTTATGATGTTTAGAAATAAACTAAAGCGTACGTTTGTTTTTACACAATGTTCTAATTCCTTGTGTGATCCAATTATTACTTTTGCTTGAAATGTTTAATTTTCTCTTTTTAAGAGGAAAGCACGAAATGAATTGAAAGCTTGGAGAACAATATATTATATTTTTCATTTGTGTCAACAGCGTTATAAACTGCGTCCCATGATTCCTTCATCAAGTAGTCTGTAAATAATTTTACATTAACATTAGTGAATGCTATGCACATGCGTGTATTATTTATTGTGTCAGTGTTTATGTTCCTAGTAATTGTAAGAATTTGTGCATCGTGGTCACTGTAACCTAGATTATTCGTTATTATTCATATGTAGTTGTGGTTTTGTAATTATAAGTTTGATCTAATGCTTTTTGTGATTTAAGCGTATTCCGTGTAGGTACATTCACTGTAATATCTAAATTAAAAGAATGAAGTAAATTGAGAAAACTGCTCTTTTCATGGGATTCGCTCAGAAAATCAATATTGAAATCTCCACATACAACAATGGATTTAAAAAAGAGTTGACTAGTTTGTTCAGAATTATCTCTAGATTTTCCAAGAAAGTGAAATAATCTGAAGCTCCCTTTGTTGGAGGTTCTGTAAATGCAAAGTAAGATAATTTTGAGCGTAGTAAGTTGTACTACTGTGTATCAAAAACTTTTTCACATGCATATAAATTGAATTCTGACAAGAAGGTAGAATCAATATAATTTATGTAAATACACGAACCTTCGTAAGCAGGGCCTTTATTTGATTCCCTCGCCTCTACAATACGATATTGCAAGGTAAAAGCTAGGAATTTTGAGTGTGTTTATATCATTTTGAGACAACCAATGTTCTGTAAAGCAAAAAACATCTATTGTCTTAGATCACATTGTAATGCTGCCTCGATAAATTCAATTTATTTGAAAGAATTGGCACATTGTGATGCATTATTCGAATCTTTTGCATGTACCTACACTGATGTTTTCTGCTGTATCTGACTGCGTTGCTATTTATTTCATTTTTTACCATCGAGTGCGTGGTCGAAGGAAGTATCATGTCCCAGCAGTGACAAGAGGTGAGGAAGGAGGGGTGACGATGTACAGGAATTAATAGTAGGAGAGGTAATACCGGATTAGGTTCAGGGGATAAGGAAATTGGGTTCAAAGGGTCCCAGAGAATGGAAGAGAACTAGGATATGTGGGTGGGGATGGGTCTTGGCAGGACACTGCCAAGTTTTGTGAAATAATGTGTTTTGCAAGCTCTCTCCGAGTGCATTTTCCGACAAGGTTCAGGTGAAGACCATTCGGGTGAAGTGTTTTTCATGAGAGAAAGTTTAGCTTAAACAATTTAACATGTGTGCCTCTCGATGCAGTTTCAATTGCTTGTTGCGTGACTAATTTCGTTGCATAGTGTTGGTTTGTTGTACTAGAAGGGCAGAGTCGAGACTACAATGTTCGTGTTTGGGCGGCACGTTGTAATTTGTCACATGTTGTCCAGGCCGTAAAGTGACCACCCAAATTAATGTCATTCTGCCCTCCTATGATGATGACTGTATCCCCTTTGGTGAGGGTTTTTGTGTGCGTGTCCAACTCGCTGGTCACGTCGGCAAACCTCCCGTTAGGTTTAAACACACACATGGCAGAGAAATTGGTTGGGAGTTTCTCACTGAGCAGGGAGGAGATTTGTCGCCCATGGCTATCTCCTAAAAATGAGTACCTTTTGATGGCTCAGTGGAATGTCATTGTTTTCTTGTGAGTCAGTTTGCGCAACTCTACGTGTCTTTGTTATTTGCGCTTGCTAGCCTATTTGCGTTGGTTTGTGAATGGACGGATCGATGATGGGTGGGGGTGGTGAGAAATTGGGAAGGCAAGGAAACTCATTGTAGTAGTCTAATACAGAAAATCTGTTTTGAGTCGTGATTGGTGATGGTGATTGTGGCTTCCGCGAATGGCCGGTTGGAGGTTTTTGCGGTGTGCCTATTGTTGTCCAACCGTCTGTGTTTTGCAGGACCATCTTCGAGCCTTCGGATATGTTCATCTAAATTACTGTTGATGTGTGTGAAGGCTTTCAGAAGATCGGCTTGAGAGTGTAGAGAGTAGAGAGTGTATAGCGATTAGTAGCCATGTCACGAATGCGTGTCAAGTGCGTGGTAAATATGAAAATAAATAAATAGATAATTCAGAATGACTACAAAAAAACTACTCCCTAAATTATATTTTAAATTAAATTGTATGAACTTATTTACATTACGTTACGTATTTATTTAAAATAACGGTGATCTGATTCTAATTAGTATTTAAATGTGATTAATTAAATTCAAAAAGCGTTCAGGTACGTACAATATATTGAAAGCTGCAAACTAATAAATACAATTAGATTACTATACTTTACCTATTGAAAGGCCATGAAATTCACCACTTCCACAAATTTAAATATAAAGTTCAAGTCTTTCCGTTACTGTGATAGACGAAACTTTGAATTTTTATGTTTTCCACAATTTTCACAACACTTTCACTAATAGTTTAAAACTTTACGCAAATTTCAATTAATTTACAGAGAAACATTAATATTAATGGTCTTTACACTGTTCAAATAAACGTTTGTTCGTTACGCCGTCTTTTAAACCAAATATTTGGATTACTTCTCTTTCACTGCTTCGGACAATATAAATCTCTTTCAGATAAACAATATAAATCTCTTTCAGCTTATCTGTAACAAGTAAACAAGTAAAGAAAACAGTTTAACAGGCAAAAGTCACCGGAAATATGCAGAAAAGTAGCTGAAAAATTAGTAAATTATTGGAGTACAAGCCACAGCACGTCAGTCACGTAAGCAAGCCAGCCAACCAGCAATATACTGACTTATGAATGCTTACGAAAAATACGTAATGCCCATATCTGCACATATATTCTTCCCGACTTTAATATAGTTTGAATGAAGCATTTTACGCAACGTAGAAACATTGTAACATTAACGTTTTATATATAAAATCTCTTTATCTCGTCCCTCTCACCATCGATGACGCCATCCAACAACAAAATTCTCAGAGTAATTTTTCCAAACAAGGCCTTGTCTGATGGCAAAATAAAAGATTATATTAAGTAATTACTCACAAATAGCCACCTCTATGGCTGAATTAACATAGTAATAAACGATATAAAATTATCGTACTCAATATTACAATTTTGTCTTTCATGTTACATTTAAATCGTATTTTTAAGGGAGAAAAGTA
>JAHLJT010003602.1:0-19592 GCA_031308135.1 Acheta domesticus | reverse complement strand
TGGTGACGCACCGGTTGCGGTCATGAACGAGGCTTTGGGGGAAGGGGCGGTCGAGCTAGGCGTGGTCGTAGGAACTGGCCGGGCGCGCGACGCAACCCAAACACCTGCGTCGGACGCGAAAGCTCCCGACGAGGAAACTTGTGTCTTGTTAGGCGAGGTAAATGACCCGGGCAATGTTGTTGAAAACAACGCGGAATTTGAAGTAGATTCCGGGAGCGTTGCATTGGCCCGTTTAGACCCGTCCGAATTTGCAAAAGCTCAGAGACAGGATGAAGAGCTCTTACCGCTATTCGAGCTAGCCGAAGGCCTAGAAACGGAACGGCGCGATTATTTTATAGAACGCGGCCTTTTGTTCCGGAAACGGCAGAGCAAGCGCGGTGAGCAATTCTCCATGCTTGTGACTCCGCGGGTGTATCGTGGCACTATATTGAAGCTTTGCCATGAAGTCGCCCACGGTCATTTAGGTGTCACAAAAAGTAAAGACGCGATGGCCAAGTATTTCTTCTGGCCGAACTGTTACAAAGATATGGAAAATTACGTACGTAGCTGCGATAGTTGCCAGCGCGTAGGTAACGGCGGCGAGAAGCTTCGCGCGCCTTTAAAAATTGTACCTATAACGGGTGAGGCGTTTGAGAAAGTAAATGTAGATGCTTGTGGCCCTTTTCCCGAGTCTGGGTCAGGAAACAAGTTCATACTAACTGCAATGTGTTTAGCAACAAAATATCCCGAGGCTATTCCCATACGTGATCTGACGACGGTCACGGTCATTGAAGCTTTATTAGATCTGTTCAGTCGGATTGGATTTCCGCGAGAGCTTCAAACAGATCAGGGAACTTGTTTTACTAGCACTCTGATGGCGGAATTCGCCGAGAGATTTTGCATTAGATTAATTAGAAGTTCGCCTTATCATCCGCAATCTAATGCCGTAGAACGGATGCACAGAACCATGAACCGGTTGATGAAGGTTCTTTGTTTAGAGATGGGGACTGATTGGGAGTGCCAGCTTCCTGCAATTATGTTCGCGTTACGCACGAGTGTGCACGAATCGATAGGTTTTTCTCCAGCCGAGTTAGTCTATGGGAAAAATCTCCGCACACCCATGACGCTGCTTTACGAAAAGCTTGCGGGTGCAGCAGAAAGCGAAGGGAGCACGGTGGTTGAGCACGTGTTCAAGTTGATTAATAGACTGAAGCGTTCGCGTGAACTTGCCCATACCAAAATGGCGGAAGAACAACGCAAGCGTAAGGTGTGGTACGACCGCAAGGCGATCTCGCGCAGTTTTGAAATAGGCGCGAAGGTGCTGGTTTTGGCGCCTAACAGAACGCGGAAACTCGCGGTACAGTGGGTCGGGCCAGGTGAAGTTCGGGAGAAAATGCCCGAACACAATTACGTAGTTCAGATGCCGGGGCGGAAAGAACCACGCGTGTATCACATCAACATGATGAAAAAGTATCACCAACGTACTGAATACGTGAACTTTCTCGGTTCTGCGACGGTCACTGCCGCAGGCGAGGAAGACGCGTTAGACCGCTACGCGTTAAGATTAGATTCCGACGACTTTGACGCGGAAGAAATGCTAAACGATACTAAGGTTGAACCCGAGTTCCGCGAAGCACTTAAAAATGTCATTTGTAAATACGGGTGTATTTTTAGTGAGAAACCTGGTCTTACAGATGTAACGACCATGGACATTGAATTAACTGACACTGATAAAGTAGTCCGAAGTGTACCCTACCGCATGTCGCCGAGACAAACTAAGATATTGCGGGAAGAGGTGGACAAAATGCTTCGCGACAACATCATTGTGGAGGCGGAGAGTGATTATACGTCTCCTATGATCCTGATCGAGGCCCCGGGCAAGTCTCCACGGCCCTGCATAGATTTTAGGCGCCTCAACGAGATTATTAAAACAGATTACTTTCCGTTACCCAATCTCGAAGAACGGATTGAACAGGTAGCTGCAGCTAAAATCATTAGTGTGTTAGATTTAAGTAAGTGTTTCTGGCAGATAGGTCTTACGGATAGGGCGCAGAGATATTCGGCGTTCGTGACCAGTTTCGGCACGTATCGACCGCTTAGGTTACCCTTCGGGATAAAGAACGGCCCTTATCAATGCTGTAAAATCATGGGCACTTTGCTAAAAAACTGCCAAGAATTCGCGGTACCGTACCTTGATGACATCGCGGTTTTCAGTAACACTTGGCAAGAACACATTCGGCACCTAGATACGGTCTTTAGTATATTGAAGTCCGCTAAATTGACAGTGCAGCCGCGCAAGTGCTTGTTTGCGCGGGCTAATGTAAAATATCTTGGTTACGTCGTCGGTAACGGGAAATTGCGGCCGGCCGAAGCCAAGATACAAGCAATCCAGAACTTTCCTAGACCAGAATCAAAGAAACAAGTGCGTTCTTTGCTCGGATTGGTAGGATATTATCGACGCTTGATACCCGGGTTTGCGGAGAAAGCGGCGGCACTGACAGATGCGCTGCGGGGACGCGAGCGCCAGGGTAAAGTCGTCTGGACAGAGGCATGTGAAAAGTCTTTCAATGAGTTGCGACAAGCTCTTAGCGAAAAAACAGCGGTATATGCTTCTGATTATAGCAAGGAACTTCGAGTTCAGGCAGATGCATCTCAGAGAGGCTTAGGCGTGGTTCTCTACCAAGTAAATGACGAGGGAGTAGAACAACCAGTTGTTTTTCTAAGCCGTAAATTAAGTGATACAGAAACTCATTATGGCACCTCAGAACTTGAGTGTTTGGCTCTTATTTGGGGGTTGGATAAACTTAAGATTTATCTCGACGGGCAGGCCACAATTTAGGTCGAAACCGACCACAACCCGTTGGTCTGGTTGCGTAATACGTCTGGCAAAAACCCCAGATTATTACGCTGGTCCCTTTTAATTCAGCACCTCGATTTACGCATCATGCACAAAAAGGGCTCAGAAAATGTTAATGCAGATGCGCTTAGTCGCATGTTTGATGATGTGAATTGATCCACAGGCGAGTGTAGGGAACACACACGTTCATGACATGTATAAATGTCGGTGAAATTCTATGTAAATAATTTTATAAATTCAAGGGTAAAATTGTTTTGTTATTGTGATCATTTTTATATGTAGATACATACATGTGTCAATAAATTCAGTTAAGAACGGCACATGATGTATATAACGAATTCCACAATTATCATGTAATATTTCAATGTAAAGTAAATGTTTTGTATTTCAGGATTTTATGTAGTTCAAGATGCGTCAAGAATATTTATGTATGTAAATAGATGTAAGGTTTAAATGTAAATGGCAACATAGTTAGGAAAAAAGGGGGGACAGCCCACAGATTTATTTCACAAATTTTGACTAGATAGGGTTTTGATATTATTATGTTCATGTAAAAAATTATGATGTAAGGTCTCAGGACCAGGTACTTTAGCTAGCAGAATTTTTTTCCTGGGCATATTTTGCTGCGAAAAAAAATTCTCACCCCCGGCATGGGAGGGTCTGTAGCGTCGCGAGGTGGCGCACGTGCCGTTTCGCTGGAAAGCCCGGCCTTAAGCCGGATGGGGGATGGGGGTGGAATGCGGCGGCGCCTCGCCGGCGCGCGCCGGGCAGGAAATCCCAGCCTCAAAATAACCGGGACAACTGGGCGTGCCTGAGTGCGAGTCCATTGTTGACGGCTGCTCTCTGCTGAGGGCTGGCTTGCGAGCCGTATGACGCCCGCCGCTGGTAAAGTGGGGGACGAGCCGTGGGGTATTTATTGCGGCGCCGACATGCGCTCGGGGGATACGCTAGTGAGTCGAAAGACGTGAGGTATCTCCGTGCAACCTTGCACGTTTAGGCATCCGGCCATGTAACATCTAGTTACGGGGACTTAATGTCCGACAGCTCGCACTTCGCGCAGCTTCTCATGCTCTCGAGCAGAGGCACTGGGCTCAGCCTTGGGACGGTCGCGGGGTTTCGCGGCTTAGAGAATAGAAAGGTTGCCTAAGGTTTTCAATTTTGTAACATTATCTTGTAATTTATTATTGTAAATATACTGTACATACTATTCAGAATCTGTCGTCTGTGCTTTTCATGTCCAGTACGCCACAGTATGTATTTCACTTCAAGGGCCTTGAAGTCCTGACGGGCAAAATCTTGGCCTGACTCCAAGAGTTTGACGATCCTGCCGAGATGACGATCGTTTCTGGTCTCGCGTGCGATGGCTTCCGATCTAATTGGTAGTTGCTGTGTCTGATGAACTGCAAAAAGATCGAAATCGTCGAAATCCTCCGCCTCTTTCCTCTGCAGCGGACTTGAGTTCCGGATGGCATGGATGGTGGATGGAAGGGGTGTTCGAGAGCAGTAGTCAGCATTTGCGTTGGCTTTTGACTTCTTGAAGAGAACATCGTAGTCAAAGTGCGCCAAATAGTCTGCATAATTGGCCATGCGACTGATGCACAGCACTGGTAAAGACTTTTCTGGGTGAAGGATCTGTGTCAGGGGTTTATGGTCGGTGATCAGTGTGAAGTGGCGGGCGTACAGATATTTGAAGAACTTTTGTGCTGCCCATACAATTGCAAGTGTCTCTTTGTCAATCTGAGGGTACTTCTGTTCAGTTGTAGACATTGTTCGACTTGCATAAGCGATTGGGCGTTCTCGACCATTGCTGAGTCGGTGTGACAGTACTGCGCCCAGTCCAGTTTTGCTGGCGTCGGTTGCCAATAAGAGTGGCAGTGCCGGGTAGTATCGCATAAGTACCTGGGGTGAGATCAGAACATCCTTAAGATCCTTGTAGGCTCTGTCGCCCGCTGGAGTCCACACGAGAGGATCATTCAGCAGCATGTCTCTAAGTGGTCGATCTCTGGTTGATAAATCTGGGATAAACGCGCTATAGTAAGTTGCTTTCCCCAAAAACAGCTGCAGTTCCTCCGGAGTTGTTGGTTTCGGCGCATCATGGACGGCTCGGATGTGCGTATCCGATTTATGGATGCCTGTTGCGTCGACCTTGTGGCCAAGGGCTTCCAGGACAGGTTCTGCGAATTTGCATTTGGCTTGGTTCACTTTGAGACCATGTTGGCGAAAACGCTCCAAGGTTGCATTGAGGGCCTAAATGAGTTTTTCAAAATTGGCTACAAAGACAATAGTGTCATCGAAGAAACTTACATTTTCGAGACCTTGTATGACTGTGTCCATTCGCCGCTGCCAGATGGCCGGAATATTAGCTGCACCATAGACGGCACGGGTTGGGCGGATCAAACCATGAGTTGGAGTATTGAGAGTGAGGGCGTGGATGAATTCGTCGTCAACTTCCAGGTGGGTATATGCGTCAGTGACATCTAGATGGCAAAAGAGGGTGGCGCCTCGCATCCGGTTAAACAAGTTTTCTACCTTTGGGATTGGATGTTCATCGATGATATTTCTTGGATTGAGAGTGGGTTTCTAATTTCCCGTGATTCTCAATTTTCCATTCTTCTTGGCAACTACATGCGTTGTAGATGCCCATTCCGAATATTCTACTCTCTTGTAGAACCCGGATGCGATCTTGGCGTCGATTTCTTTGGCGTAGGCATCACGCAGGTCCACGGGGACGTCTCTAGCTCGAGCAAAGATGGGTGTGGAGCCCGGCTTGAGGTGCATCTTTGCTTGTGGGCCAGATAACTTTCCGGGAAGGTCGCTGAAGACATCCTGGAAACGGTTGATGGTGGCGTCGAGTTCCTTTCGCTGCTCTTGCGATAGAAGCGGCTCGGTGGAGAGGCCGTGGATCGATTCTGGTTTGGCAAAGAGGCGTTCAATGTTTATTTCTCGCTCAAACTCAGAAATCCAATCTCTACCAAGAAGCGTCTGAAACTCAGCGTCAACGACATAGAGGTTAAGGTTCCTGGATGTATTCCCAATGGAGGCGGTGACTGACGTCTTACCGATGCAGTTGATGCGGTGACCGGTGTAACTGGCGAAGAGGCGATCAGTTTTCTGTAGCAGGAAATTTGGTTTAATCAAACTCAACTTGGACTTGTTTATGATCGAACAGGGGGCACCAGTGTCGAGCTCCATCTTGACGGTGGTTCCCTCTATATTGACGTCGATCAATTGCCATCCTGGAGACCGAACCTTTCCAATGATTTCAATCTTACCGAAATATGCGGTGTCACTGCAATCGGCTGGTACTTCTTCGGTCTCTTCAGTTACCTGGTTAGTCCTCCGCTGTCTCGGTTTGTATCGGCACACTCTGGCAATGTGGCCTTTTTTACCACATTTCCGACATTCAGCATCAAAAAACCTGCAAAGACTGCGAGCGTGATCTCCACCACACCCCGCGCACGTTGATTGGTCCTCTGCTGCTGATTGGATTGCTGAAATCCTTGTTGTGGCCGTGATTGGTTTGCGCTGTTGCCGGCTTGCTGACTGAGTCGGTGGCCGTTGATTGTTGCTCTTCCTTGACGGAAGCTTCCCATAACCAATCCGATGAGTTGAATCGGGGTTTGGGGTTATGTCTCCGGCTTTGACTTCGTTAGCGGTGTTGCGAGTGGCTTCGAGTGCGTGGGCTATCTCGTAAGCAGCGGTGAAGCTTTCCGGTTTCTTAGCAATGATTTCGTCGCACATATCTCTCGATTCAAGTCCTTTAATTAATTGCTCAATCAGCATTCGGTCTAAAAATGTGCCATACTCACAATAAGTGGCCGCCTGTCTTAATCTGAGAGAGAAGCTGGCGATTGACTCTCCACTTCTTTGCATGGTGCTTTATGCTTTCTGCGTATTTATTGCGCGCAACGTCGAAATGTTCCGTCAATTTCGACTGGATCTCTCTGTAAGTTAGATTTTCCGGGTTCTCCGGGCTCACGAGTATCTTTAGAGAGTCGTTGAGTTCAGTCCCCATGTAAACACCTGCGTAATGCGCGTGTTCATTTTCAGGAATTTTACTCAGCTCGAACGCCCAGGTGAACCGTGTAAAGTAGTCTGCTATAGTTGTTCCGTCGGCGGCGCGGTATGCTGGCATGGAGAACTGTGGGGGACGGGGCTGTGCCGATGACGTTGGTGCGTTGTTTTGGGTCGGGGCTGTAGATTGTCGAATGGCACTGGCGATTATCTCAGATAGCGCTTGTAGAAGATCCGGCGATACGTTTTGAGCCATGTCTGGGAGGAGTGATGTGTTGCTTCTCTAACCCGCGTGGCGTCGGGGTTGACCTGTGTTCGCAAGTCGCGCGCGTGGTCGTGTTGAGGTTAGGATCGGCGCGTGGTCGCGTTTTACACTTTCTTGCACATATCACTTTTATGCTTTCTTGCACAGATCACTTCTACACTTTCTTGCACAGATCACTTTTACACATTCTTGCTCAGATTACTATTACACTTTCGTACACACTTACGTTTTACACTGCCTTGCACACTTATCTATCATCCCACTCCTGACACCACTTTTGTGTTCTTACGGGTGACAAATAAGTTACTCCGGGAAACCGAATGCTAAAAGCTTTATTGTATTCATGATACATACGTAATACATAGTGTGTTAGAACAACTTAACAGAAAAACCGGGAACGCGAGAGAGCGCACATCCGTACGCCCCGAGAATAGACAACAACTGCCCTGCCAGTGTTCTTTATAGTGGAGGGGGGATGCCAGGCTGAGTCCAGTGCGCTGCGTGTTACCAACCACCCCGCGTCAAGTCACCAACAAACCAATGCGGGTAGTTTTAGGGTGGATATACGACAGAACGCATCGAATTTGCGCCCTGTCAGAATACTTCAAATGAGGATTGTTATTTGTTCCAGCGGGTATACACTAGTGTGAATAAGACTGTTATTATTTTCGAAAGTTTCATAAACAATTCATCTCGAAAAAATTGGACAATTTTTTTTGTAATTTTAATAATTGAGATAATAAAGAGAAAACTAGTGGTGCTACAACAGCATACTTTCCCGCGTTATTGGAAACAGATAGTGTGTAGTACTGAAATATTGCACTTTATGCGCTACTAACATCTTAGCTATTATTTGAAAATGTCCAATTCAACCAAGAAGCGAACAACTCACTGTTTCCATCGCAGTGTTGTCAGAACTATGTGAATTCTACAACTGCAAAAAATAGAATACAAAGGTTTTGTAAACCTGTATGGGAAAAAGAAGACTGGCACCCTGGACAATATAGAAATGAATTCCATAGGGCCATGATTAGAGAAGAGTATTCTAAAGCCATGCAAAAATACTCTACTCACTACAAATGGTACACCATTTGGTACGAAAACTAAATATTTTCATGCAAATATCAACATAAATTAGACTATTATAACTCCTTTTCATACAGCTCCATCAGGTCACAACAATGATACGTAATTCACAGAAATTCACGAAGCGGTACGTAATTCCATTGTTACAGACCCTGCATTGTCGCTATTCTGAGAGCTATTAATGTTTTACTTTTTATTTCAAATATTTCAAAAAAAATAATTTATTGAAAATGAATAACAAAAGGTCGAAAGTAAGAAACGAACAAAGAAATAATATACAAAATTGCAAATTCTAATTTACGACGCATCCAGCTATCCGAAGCGCAGTGAACTTACAGGGGGTTATAATGTTTGTCACAAAATTGTAGAAAAACTACTTGTACTTTGAAAAAATTAATGTGGGCTATTATGTTTGTCAGAAAATTATTGAAAAAGTACTCATATTTTCAAAAAATTTAACACGACGTTATTTGAAGATCTTTTTTTGATGAGCATATTTCATTAAGGAAAACAAACGTATTTTCACAATTGTGGTTATAGAAAGACGCCGAAATATTTTTAATTTTTTATAATTTTGGCAAAATCAGGCATTTCAATGAATATGAAACATGCACCATTCTCTTAAGCCTTCTTTATGATATCTCAGGTCCAATTTGATAAAAAACGTGTGGTTTTCAAAAAAATAGTTTAAAGAAAATAAACTAGTGGAGCTACAGATTGGCACTTTCCCGTATTAGTTTTCTGTTTCGTTTGGTCTCGGCTAGCTATTCGGACTTGCCAATACTCTTGACAACTGTCATCTATCGCCGCCCAAACTACATTTTTTTGACATTTTATTAGATTTTCGGTTTCCTAATAGTGAAACAAAAATATTATTTTAAGAATATTAAAAACAATTAAAATTTGGAGCAGTTTTAAAAAAATGGCGTTTAAGCGCTACTGTAAATGGAAAATTTGAAGCCCTTTTTCATAGAAAAGTTTTGAGTTTTCGAAAAACTTAATCTGAAGTCTTTTGAAGCACTTACACTCACAAATTCAATAGTGTTTAAAAATTGCTGGAAATGTGCATTTTCACGGTATGAGAGAACTAGCAAAAAAAACATTTGTGTAATTTTTGAAAACAAAAAAATATTCCGAAATGGACTTTTCGCCATATTAAAGAGTGCAATTAGCACTATCCATTCAAAAAGTTTGAACAAAAAATTTGAAGCCATTTTTGAGAAAATGGCGTTTGAGCGTTTCGGGAAATACGGAATTTTGAGCTAGTTTTCATAGAAAACTATTCAATTTTCGACAAAACTTTATTTGACATTATTTAAAGCACACGTACTCATTAATATAATAATGTGAACAAATAGCCACTAATGTAAATATTAACGACGTGAGAGACACGTAAAAAATTTTTTTGTAATTTTTATAAAACAAAATAGAGCAATATGGCGATAATGTCATCTCACAGAGCATATTTAGCATTATCCCTACAAAAAGTTTAAAGAAAAATTAGAAGCCGTTTTTGAGAAAATCTCGTTTTGTAAGTTTTTTAAATTTCAAATATTGCGTGCAATATTGTAGTTGGAGGAAGACGCCGAAAAAATTTCAAACTTTTGCAGTTTTCGAAAATTCAGAATTAACCGTGAAAATGGGACTTGAGTCACCTTTATAAGTGAATTTTACTCTATTCTTAGAAGAAATTTAAAGAAAGGATTTGGAGCCGTTTTCAGAAAATTTTGAAAATGACCGGGGGGCTTTATGTAAAGTACCCCCAAATTTTTAAGAAAGTTTTTGAAAATCGCGGCGCATCGAGTGGACGCAGATCGACCGGGGAATATTCATTTTGAAGAAATCGCACGTATGGTTTAGGCGCTAATGTTGTTCACAGTCGGAAGGACGGACGTTTTGAAAAAAAACACTTTTATCAGGGGACCCCAAAATGTGTATTTCCATTTGTTAAGGCGGCGATATAGCTCCTTTTTCAGATTTGGGTTATTGTTCAATTTTTTGGGAGAGCGGTCATAAGTGTTGGTTACGGCGAGACGAACTGTTCTGCTATGCTCGTTCGCTCGTTCGATCTCTGAGTCTCACACGAAAAGCAATGCCTTCTTTTAATCTGTATTACACAAATTTGCTCATCCATGCAGCGTTTCCCGCGAAAAGATGGTTTCTCTTTGAAAGGCTTTCTAAAAGGCGACAGGTATGCCAACCTTGCTAAGTTAAACTGTTCTCATGGAACGTTAATGCGAGCGCACTGAAGCTCGTTCACTGGGCGGAGCGACTACTTTGAAAAACCTGTTTCGCTGTTTGAATTTGTGTGAATTGAATGCTGTCATTGGTTAAAACGGAGCTCGAGTGTGTCTTTAATAATTTCCTCTGCGCCAGAGTGCCTGGGACGAAACCCCAGCAAGTGCTGCCCCCTGTCGAAGACAGATAAAACTATTACGACCAGACTCTAGGACGTATGCAATTTCGACAGAAAACAAAGGAATTTTATATACCCGCTCTTTTAGCGCCTAGCGCGCGGTTTTGGAGGGAATTTTTTTATAAGTCCGACGCGGTACGTTCAAAATGCAAATTCTGAGCTAGCAATAAAGGGCCAAAGATGGTTATTAAAAACCAATCTCCCGCCACGGCGCCAAATATGAATATGGAATGTATGTGCCAACACCGTTAAAATCTCGAAATCGATTTTCCGCAGCATTACATAACTTTCTCCTGCAGACCTGCAGACTATCCAACAACCAAATTTAGTCAAAATTGTTGGCGCCATTTTTCGAAAATTTTGAAAATGTCCCTGGGGCTTCATATAAAGTACCGTCCAAAATTAAAACATCTGTTTCAAATTCAAGGAGCCGCGAGTTCTTTTAGATCGTTTGCGGAGTATCAATTTTGGAGAAAATCGGCTGAACGGTTTAGTCGCTACGCAGGCAGACGGAGAGACGGACGGATGGAGAGACATTTAGTTTTTCCGTTTTAAGAACCCACAAACTAGAGATTCTGGCTCCACCACGTGTTAGGAGATTTTTTAATTTAGCAACTGGATTTATCCACTTTTTCGTTACTAAGGCCCTGTAATAAGAGTTTTTCTGCCGAAAATCCGCCGTTTTTTCGCGCAGCATTACATAACTTTCCCTATACTGTACGTACTAGAGCTCTTGGAGTTATACGGATCTTCAGTCATGCGGGTACCCAGGACCCGTATATGCGGGTATTCTAATGGGTCAAACCCACCCACATCATGCGGGCACCCGTATCATGCGGGTACCCGAATCATGCGGGTACCCGTATAATATGGGTCGCCCGTGTAATACGGGTCGCGTTTATAATACGGATCGCGGGTATTTTTGATAGACACGAAAAGAAGGGATTCTGTTTAAGATTGTCAAGTTATCTATTTATGTATGATGAAGTTACCACATAATAAGTGAAGTAGGAAAGAAGCAATAAATCAAGAAAAGGTCTTAAGGGCGTGTTCTTTCAATGCGTACTTATTATATGCCGTTCGTACGTTAGAAAGTTGCTTAATTTATTTAAATCGTTAGAGTTTATATTTTAAAGCATTACAAAATATTTATTGAGATTGTTATTTAACAAAGTGAAGAAATAAATTGATTTAAATTGTTATGTCTGTTTAAGCAATAAGGCAATTTCTTTTCAAAAACGACAAAAATCATGAAAATCTAGCAATTCTTGATTTCTTTCAATAACATTGACACTTTTCAATGCACGGAGATGCTTGAGCAACGCCTTCCCGCACCATTCAACCCTGCATCCGTTCATCGTTCTTATCAGTTCTGCGAAGGGAAACAATATAGGAATGTGCTGATTAGCGCGGCGCGTCGTGTTAGATATTTTCTCACGCGCGAGCAACCGCTTCATACGATTATTTCGATACGATTATTACATCCACTCAGTGTTGCCAGTCGTAAAATTTATTTTACGTAAGATATGACCCGAAACACAATAAAAAATACCAACCTCCCGGAAATCACCCGCCATACTTACTGCATTGGCTTAGGAACTTTTAATTACAATTAAAGTTGGAGAAAGCAAGTGCCAACCCCAACTTAAATACCCCACTTACTGGAAATATTGCAGTCAGGGACTTTTCCTTGGCTGGCGACAAGCATGCGTGCGTAGACTTTAAGTTTGGGCCAACTCCCCGTCTAGCGGCAAAAAAATTGCATTGAGAGCCTCTACGCGAGCGAGCTGGATCCCGCATTTCTGATTTAAAAGCTATTACGCTGCGTTTCCAATGCGCCATTTGTTTCCGAGGGGAACTGATATTGTATATTGTGTGTGGTATTATAATCAGTGACTTTTAATAAGAGAAACATCTCTCCAGTTACGCAGAAAATGTGGGTCTTAACGAGTGGGTAAAATTCTGCTCAAAGGAAAAAAATCTGGAAAAGAAATAAAACTTCCTGACGTCATACAAGGCCGTCTAGAAGAGTATATTAGAAGGCCTGAGCCAATGTGAATGTCACGTGATCTGACGTCACAATCGGTGGCTGAACATTTTTCGTTTCCGTATGTTATCGAGTTAGTATATTCTAGCTGATTGGCCCTTGTAGGAAAGTTTAGATGCGAACAAATGTTTTAATAATTCAGTATTAATTGTGTGCACGGTTTCCTGCATAAAAAAATTCCTTCGTCCATTATCTTCGAGAAAGCAAGGTATGTCTACGTCAATATTGTGTGATTTAAGTATGTAGTGCAATTATCAAATATTTTATTTAAGGCTAAATGTACCGAAAAAAACTTGTAGGAAAATTCAATAGATCGCAGCACCATCAGCAGGAATTTACTTTACCGATAACGTCTGAACAAATGATCCGATTTTCGATCTGTAAACGGCATTTGACTCCTGTTTATATTAGAATTTACGCTACGAAGCCCTTTTTCCAAAAAAACTAGCAGAAACTCGATTTTTAAAATTTTTCTCGTACTTCCGGGAACATTTTCAAAAATGTGGGCTTATAGCGCGATGGCGACACGCTTCCAGAATCCAACGCCGTGTCAAACATGCAAATCGGATAAATAGGAGCGACGGTAAGTGAAATTTCGAAAAACACCTCACCCCACTCCCCCTTCCCTTTCCCCTTCCACGCCGCCGGGACATCCGCCCCTCGTGGGCCGGGCGGCGCGGCGAAGCCGGCACGGGCGAGCCGGCGCGGCGACGGGCTCGAAACGGGCACGATGCAACAAATTCTCTACTCACTACAAATGGTACAGCATTTGGTGCAAAACTAAATATTTGCCTGCAAATATCAACATAAATTAGACAATTATAACTCCTTTTCATACAGCTCCATTAGGTCACAACAATGAAACTAATTCACAGATATTCGCGAGCGCAAAGTGAATTCCATTGTTGCAGACCCTGCATTGTCGCTATTCTGAGAGCTATTAATTCTTTTTACTTATTTCAAATATTTCAAAATAAACAATTTCTAAAATATTAATGTGTAAGTCTATAACAAAGTTCGAATGTAAAAAACGAAGAAAGAAATAATATACAAAATTGCACATTCTAATTTACGACGCATCCAGCTGTCCGAAGCGCAGTAAATTTACAGCGGCCTATTAAGTTTGTCACAAAATTAAAGAAAAACTACTCGTATTTTGAAAAAATTAAGCATGACCGTATTTATTTTATTTATTTATTTGTCAAAAAACAGAAACAGAATGGCACAGACTTTCCCGTATTAGTTTTCTATTTTCCTGGGTCTTCGCTAGCTATTCGGAATTGCCACATACTCTTTCTTGCCAGCTACCATCTATCATCGCCAAAAGTACATTTTTTTGTCATTTTCTTAATTTTTTCGGTTTCCTATTGGTAGAACAGAAACATTAATTTTAGAATATTAAAGAACACAAAAACCTAGCCGTAAATGGCAATTTTCTTTTAAAAATTATGTGCCGTTTAAGAGAAAATGGCGTTTTAGCACTACTAAAAATGCGAAATTTGAAGCTCATTTTCACAGAACATTTTTGAGTTTTCAAAATACTTTATTTGAAGTTAGTTGAAGCACTTACACTCACAAATATAATCATCTTTACAAATTGCGGATAATGTGCATATTAAAGATGTGAGAGATCTTTCAAAAAATTTACATTTATATAATTTTTGAAAAAAAAGAAAAAAACTCAAAATAAACTTCACGCTATACTAATGAGTGTAATTAGCACTATCCGTTACAAAAGTTTCAAGAAAAAAATTGCAGCCATATACTAGAAAATGACGTTTGAGCATTTCTGAAAATGCCGAAATTTGAGCTACTTCTCACAGAAAACGGTAGTGTTTTCGAGAAACTTTACTTGACATTATTTAAAGCATATATACTCGTAAATATAATAATGTAAAAAAATCGCCGATAATGTAAATATTAACGACGTGAGAGACAAGTAAAAAATTTACATTTTTGTAATTTTTGAAAAAACCAACCGATAGACCAAAATGGCTTTTATGTCATTGATAGAGTACATTTACCACTATCCCTACCAAAAGTTTAAAGAAAAAATTTGGAGCCGTTTTTGAGAAAATTTTGTTTTTGTAATTTTTTAAAATTGCACATATTGCACGCAAAATTGCACGAAAACTACCAAAATTGTGAAAAACATTTACATGACCTTTATTAAATTTTTCGTTACAAATTTTATACTGTATTACGTATTTTACATATTTTGCTGATCATTTAATATCTGCTTAACAGTATATTTATTATTTATTAATTATTAAGATATTTTCACAAATCTACCAAATTTTCTTGAAATTATTTCCGAAAATATATTTAATTAATTTTGAAAAATAGTTTTTATTTAAATGTGTGTTTATATTTTAGCAATGAGCGTATTTTGTCTAATACTAATTCAGAATTGCTGACATTCCTATGTGCTGCACATAAAGATTTCGAACAGAGTGCTTCAAAGATTTTCTGTTCGTCTCTGAGTTTTCTACGTGCATCTCTTTGTTTCAATTGCTGATAGAGAGAAATAAAAAAACCGTAGGCAGAAAAAGTAGTTACTTTTAAATTCGATATAATTAATATTTTATTAATGGAATTTCAAATTGTGAACATTTATTTTACTTTATCTCTCTTCTCAATCTTCATACGAAGAGAAAGTAATATCGTGCGCAGGAAAACTCTCAAAGCCGAGTCCTGGTAATGAAAATGTGGATAAATCCTGTTGTTGTATAGCAAATTACTTCCTGTAACTCGTGGTGTAGCCAGAATCCATGTTTTGTGGGTCCTTAATACCGAAAAATTGATTGACGGAAAAACGTCCGTCAGTCTCTCTGGTGTATGTGAACAACATTAGCGTTTACACTGCGTACAAATTTTTCCAAACTGGAAAAAAACTGCTGTCGATCTACTGTCAGTCGAAGCTCTGCAATTTTCAAAAACGTGCATTACTTCTTGGAGATATATTACACGAATCCCCCCGGATATTTTAAGTAATTGCTCAAATATGGCTCCAAATTTTTTCTTTATATTTCTCGTAAAAATGGAATAAAATACACATGGCTTAGGTCCGATTTCACTGATAACTGAATTTTCGAAAATTGCAAAAGATTGAATTTTTTCGGCGTTTCCTACAATTACAATATTGATGATAGAGACGTTTCCTTTCTAAGAAATTTATTGTACATAATTAGTTCTTTCATTAAGGTCATGAATTTTTTAAAAACAATTTTGTAGTTTTGGCGCAATCTTGTGTGCAATATATGCAACTTTAAACGATAACAAAGCAAGGTTTTTTTCAAAATCGGCTCCATTTTTTTCCTTTAAACTATTGGTAGGGATATTGCGAAATGTACTTTAAGAGATGACATAAACGCTATTTTGCTCTATTCTTTTGTTTTTGCGAAAATAACACAAATGAAACTTTTGAATAGCCTGTCACGTCGTTTATATTTACATTATCGGCGATTTGTTCACATTATTAGATTTATGAGCACACGTGCTTTAAATTATATCATTTAAAGTTTTTCGAAAACTAAAAATTTTTTTTGAAATGAACTCGAAATTTCGCATTTTCAGAAACGCTCAAACGGCAATTTTTTCTGAAAAAGGTTCCAAATTTTTCGTTCAAAGTTTTTGTACTTATAGTGCGAAATGCACTGTCTAAGGAAACAAAAAAGGTTTTGTTGTATTATTTTGTTGTTGTTTTTCTTCAAAATTTACACAAATGTATTTTTTAAATATTTCGCATGCCTTATATGCACATTTGCAGCGATTCATAAACATTATTGCATTTGTGAATGGAAGAGCTTAAAATATCTTAAAATAAGATTCCTGTGAAAAAGGGCTTCATATTTCGCATTGACACAGATGCTTAAACACCCTTTTCTTAAAAACGGTTTCAAGTTTATGAATGAAAATTGTTGTAAAGGACAAGATTTCAGTCTTCTTTAATATTCTAAAAGCAATATTTTGAATCTACCATTAGGAAACCGAAAAATTGAAAAAACCTAAAAATATGTTGGGTGCTTTAAATGGCTGGTGGCAAGATGGGGCAAGGCCATAAATCTAGCCCATGCCAACAAAATAGTAAATTTTACTACGACAAAGTCCGAATAGCTGGCTGAGACTATAGGAAATTGAAAACTAATACGGGAAAATCGGTGCCATTCTGTAGCACCACTAGTTACTTTCTCGTGTTAGTTACACAAAGTTATGTAATGCTGCGGAAAATCTATTTCGAGATTATAACGGAAGTACTCGTTTTGGGGTCCCCTGATACCGAAAGGGTGTATGTGTGTTTTGACTTTTTAACGTCCGTTCGTCCGTCCATCTGTCTGTGTCTGCCTGTCTGGGCGTATGTGAACACCACTAGCGCCTAAACTATGTGTAGAATTTTTGCTCCACTGAATCTGGTCTGAGTCGAAGTTCTGCGATTTTTAAAAACATTCATTAATTTTTGGAGATACTTTATATTAAGCCCCAGGGACATTTTCAACATTTTCTCAAAATGTCAACCAGGATAGGTGGCTCAGTGCATCAACTGATGTCACTGCAATGCCTCTGACCGAGAGGTGCTAGGATCAAGTCCCGATTGTGGCAGAATTTTCAACACTAGCTTGTCAGTTAGATGTAAAATTCAACCGATGTCTGGAGGAAAATTCTAGCGACCGGCTGCTCTGATTGGAAGTTTTCCGTGGTTTCTCCGATCAACATCAAACGAATGCCGGAGCAATACCCTAACAAACGTACCGCGCGCGATATTTCCTTCCTCTTCCTTGTCCTATCTTCATTCACACACACACACACACACACACACACACACTAACTTGCACAACACTACCATATATGCTGGGAGACCAATGGGAGGATTGGATTTTGTTCCTGCTGTGGGCCGTGCACTGCTGGTGGGAGATACCTTGTTAAGAAAGAACCCGGCAAGCCGACAGGTAAATCGGTCGGTGATTTAGAGCTTGTCCCGGCTGGGGTGGTGCCCCGCTGGTGGCAGATACCTGTTTGGGAAGCCCCGCTAGTGGACGGAAGGTCGGCGCCGGATCTCGCCATCGGCATAGCGGGCAACATCTCTTCCACCTCACGATGAAATAATTCATGTGCATTGCACTTACGGGACTAATGACCACAGTAGTTGACGCGCCCGAAATCACTAACAATCAAAAATTTACTCCAAATGCTTTCCTTAAATTAATTGTAAGAATATAGTAAAATACACTAAAGGTGGCATAGCTCTTATTTTCATTGCTGACTGATTTTGGGAAAATTGCAAAAGTTCGAATTTTTTTTCGGCGTCTTCCTACAACTACAAAATTGAAGATAGAGATTTTCTCTTAAAATTATATTTGTTCTCCATACTTAGTTCTTCAAATAAGGTCATGCACATTTTTTTGAAATTTTTAGTAGTTTTCGCGCAATATTGAGTGCAATTTGTGCAATTTTTAAAAATTACAAGGAACAAGATTTTCTCAAAATCGACTTCAACTTTTTTTCTGAAACTTTTGGAAAGGACAGTACCTGATGTACTCTGAGATGACATAAACGCCATATTGCTCTATTCCTTTGTTTTGTTTTTTTCAAAAATTACAAAAATGTAATTCTTTGACTAGCCTTTCATTTCGTAAATATTTTCATTAACGGCAATTTGTTCATATTAGGGAGCTTTTGCCACCTCGAACGTTAAGTACTATCGATCTTTTGCGCATGCGCAGATGCACCAAAGTGATGCGAAACTTGCACTGCGAATGAGCAGAAGATCGATAGTACGTAACGTTCGAGGGTGCAAAAACTCCCTACTATTACATTTACGAGTACATGTGCTTTACATTATGTCTTAAAAGTTCCTCGACAACTCAGATGTTTTCTGTGAAAATGAACTGAAACTTCCGAATTTGCACAAATGCTCAAACGCCCATTTTTCTCAAATTGCTTCTTCAAACTTTTCGTACGAATGCTACTTGCATTCTTTGAGTTGACATAAAATGAATGTGGCTGTATTTTTTTGATTTTTCAAAAAATAAATAAATGTATTTTTTAAGTGTCTCTCACGCCATTAATGTTCACATTTCCAGAAATTTTATACATTATTACATTTGTGAGTAGAAGTGCTTTAATGTCACCAAATGAAGTTGTTCGAAACTCGAAAGATTCTTGTGAAAATTCCGATGCTCCCATTTTCGCATTTACGCTTAAACGCCATTTTCTTAAGAGCGGTTCCAAATTTATCAATGAAAATTCCTATATAGGACGAAGTTTTACTCTTCTTTAATATCCTAAAAGTAATATTTCGTATCTACCATTAAGAAGCTGAAAAATGAGAAAAGTTCAAAAAAATGTATTTTGGGTGGCGATAGATGTCAGCAAGATGTCAGAAGACGGGGGAAAGATGGTAAAACTGCCCAGACCAAAGATGTTAGATTACTATGAGAAAGTATGTGCAATTTGTCCTAAAGTACGAAAACGTTTTAAAAATTCGATTCGGCTGTTTTACTTGGAAGAGGGAATTAACCAGGTGAATTCTATCAAGGTGAAAACGCCGTTTTGAAATGATAAATCGAGTCGTAGGATAAAAGAGCTCTTGCGTTATCTCTGCTTGTTCTTTCGGTAGTGAAATGGTAATGGAAGATCTTAGAAGTAAAATATATCTAAAATAGGATGTGAGGAGATGGAATATGGGTGATATTTACGCAATTAGTTCATTTTTTTTTTAATCAGCACCAAACGGGATCGGTGTTTTGAGAGATACCTCAGACATTCTTATGATGGATTCGAAGGAAGATGGAATATGTGAATAAGATAATAGTTTATACTACTATTAAAGATGATACGAGACCGTTTGCCCCTATTACAGCATCACTAGTTCATATTTGGGTTAAAAATATCTTGGGATGCGAAGTGACGGAAGCATCAACGAAGTGAC